>JZLH01S0011336.1:26776-38260 GCA_001188425.1 Eucidaris tribuloides
CCATGGCATAAGCTCATCGGGCCCTTCGGGCCGGATGAGCTAAAAATGTTACCAATTAAAATGTGTCTCAAACTTTGTGTTCAGTTAATTTAATTTCATCATTATTTTGTTCATTGTACTTAATTTTATGACTATTCAAATTCATAAATCACCTTTTGCAATCCCCAGAATAAAAAAAAAACAAATGTCTAATGCTATAAAAAGACTTTATTGGTTAAAATTAAGGGGAATAATTGAATCGGTGAATTCACAAAGGGCCCAAGTTCCCATTTGTTAAGATGAGAACTTGGGCCCTTTGTGAATTTACCAATTCAATTTTTAATGTTTTTGATGGTTTCTTTTTGGGCAAGTAAATTTTTCATTAGGGCAAGTAAAAATCTGAAAGTAATAATTTAACTTGCCCAAAGGGCAAGTAGGAAAAAAAGTTAGTGTGGAGCCCTGATGTAGGCCCTACATGCTTACACTGTACATGGTGTAGGCCCTATATGTAAACTCTTTGCATTACTGAAATAGTTTTTCAAATAATACCATGTAAGTAAATTGAACGTGGGTGCAGTGGTAAACCATTGTGAATAAATCCACAAAACTGCACGGTCAGGATGGATATTATTGCAGCGGAATGAGTTCACACAAAAGAGAAGTAACAAATTAAACTCATCGCAATGGTTTTCTACTCCAAACTGGATCCTTGTAAAGAAAACAAAGGTATGACAAGTGCAGTTGGGGCTTTTCACGACATGAAACAACGAAGTGACCAAGTTAAAAACTAGCTCATTAGATCCAGAAAGCACCACGCTCACGAGCGTGGCATATTGCTTAACTGCCATGTTAGACCAAAGACCTGAATACTGGACAGACCTGAACGATGGCCGGCCACATACATGTACACTTGACATGTACACATGTCGGCTGCGTTCAAGAGCCATTGTTCCAAGGTTAATTGTTACTTAAGCAACTCCACCTATAGACGTCGAGCTAAAGATGTCTTATAAAACTTTCGATGTAATATGAGCAGTTTTATTTCAAGTTCTTAGACTGGTATTTCAATGTAGGTGTCGAGTCTATCACATTTTATTGCATATTCATCAAAAATACACATGTTTTCTCTGTTGGTCTAAAATATACTATTGGATAAAACCATTTTCAACAACAAAAAAATGTCGTCTGGCAAGGCCTCTGAAATCTCAAAAGAATCTTTAACAAGAGTGTCGCTGGGACGACGAGCGTAACGAGCAACATAATACACCCGCCTGTAACGCGCGAAAAATGAAAATGTCACTGTGACTTGACCTTTACTTTTGACATCAAAATCAATAGGCTCCTGGGATCCATGTAGTATCATACACACCAAATTATATGAGCCTACATGTAGGTTAAGTTAAACTGAAGGTTATCGCGTTTACAAGGACTTCACAAGGGTAGATGAAAACATGTCACTGTGACCTTGACCTTGACCTTTCGACCTCAAAATTTTGGTGTAACTACCTAACATCCTAAAAGAAAAGTTAAACTTCCGAGTACAGACACACACATGCACACATCTCACACACAGAAATACTTGAATGTAAAGTGTAGGATACATCATTCACTTCATGTCAGTCATATCACCAAAGTTAATCAGCCTTTTAATATTTCACCTTGCCCCTTGATCCAAATGCCTCCCCACTACATAATAGTCACTTGATTTCAGATCTACTCACTAATCATATTACCCTGTAGATTTGATTTCATTATAACACACATTATCCATAGATCCCAACTGAGCCTGGGACAAAAAATCGATTAATCGAATTAATCGATTACTTTTTTGCCGATTGATATTCGAATGCGACTTCAAAATAAATCGATTAATCGTCAGGTGACGAATAGTTAAAATGCCTTTAGTTGAAATTCAAATACAGTAACTTAGTTATCTTAAAGATTGGGTTAGGGATTTGCAAGTCCATTACTTCCCTTCATTATCAATACCTAACGGTAGTTTAGTACTTACAAATGGTGTGTTGAAAGTCTGACATCCATACGTCATGAATTTGTTGTTTTATGAGGAAAACTAATAATGACATGTTACGAGAATGTTGTTCTTTCTGTGAGTTTCAATTTTGCTCAAAATGCGAATTGCGGTTACTGTGCACCGTAGCAAGACGAGCGGAGCGCCCTGATTGGTCAATCGGCTATCCCCTGCGCGACCTTTGGCTAACGGCTGATCGGACCATTTTGGAACGGCACGTGCACGTTTGACGTCGCGAATTTTTTAAAATTTGCTCCTGAGCAGATGGAAAAAGGATGAAGTTTAACCGTCCAGATTTTAACCAAAACTCAATATTTTACCCCAAGTCTCTATGAGAGGTGTTTATTTATATTAATCTTCACATTGGATATGATTTCAGCTGATTTGATTCATATAGATGTTTTTTGACGTGCAAATGAATAACCCAATCTTTAAAAAAAGAAAATAAAACTAATTTACATATCAATGTTCAAGGCAAGGGAAACATTTTAAGCATGTTCGGAACCCAAATATATCATTTTCAAACCAAAAACAATGACCAGGAACAGTGGATTTCCAAATGGCGACATGCAAATACAGCCATCCGAGTCCATTACTGTACATCACCGCGACATTTACGTTGGAAAATATTTTTTGCGATACAAAAATTAAGACTTCAATTTTGAGTTTTGAAAGACAGAAATGGCAAAATACCGTAAATGTAAACTTATTCTTTCCTTTGCTGTTGTTACTTTTTATGAAAATTGTTGTCATGCATTCGAAAATTTGATTCTTCTCCGGTTATTTGAAGTTTATCGCACACGGTCGGTATTGATCATGGGCGCTGCCATTTTGTATTACCCACCGGACCGCGCGTTTCCGGTTCATCAGTGGAGGAAACAGCGCGCGCTCCGTGCGTGTGCGCGATGGCTGCATTCATGCAGGCATGATTCGGACAATAAAAAAAACAACCACAATTCTCGCGGCGCAGTCCAACTTCCATCAGTGGAGGAAACAGCGTGCGCTCCGTGCGTGTGCGCGATGGCTGCATTCATTGCAGGCATGATTCGCCAATAAAAAAACAACCACAATTCTCGCGGCTCAGTCCAACTTCCATCAGTGGAGGAAATAGCACGCGCTCCGTGCGTGTGCACGATGGCTGCATTCATTGCAGGCATGATTCGCCAATAAAAACTAGAAAACGTCAATGACGTAGCGCTCATCCGGCATCTCGCAACATCATATATCCGAAATTTCATGTGGTACAATTTTATACTGGTCAAAAAATTAATATTTGATGTCCCGGAAGGAACATGAATATAAAAAAGTGCAGTGAGAAAATATTAGTTTCATGCCGGAAAGGACATGAAAAAAAAAATACATTAATAATAACAAAGATACATGAATTATATATGTTGCACCCCCAATCCCTTCCGGGGCTCCATACTGATTTTTGTTGTTTGGAAAAAAACACATTTGAAGTAACCAAATTAAAAGGTACTTGATAATGAATAAGAACTGAAATTAAAATTTATTATTTTTGGAATAATCTGGCATAAATTACCATAATTAATTATGGTAGCAACAGTTAAAAGATCCTGGGTAGAAGTTTAGTACAAGCTTAGCTCTACCAGATAAAGCAACACTAAATCAAAATGCGTGAGAAATGAGATGAGAAGAAGCATTTTTTGGATTTTATTGGTGTTTTGAGATACGATTTGCTTAAATTGCGATCATTCAATTTTAAATTTCGCATAATTGTATTAATTGCAATTTTGTGTAGAAGTCTTGAAGCCCCCACCTTAGCGCCTATCAGACAAACAACAGAATGAAAATCGGTCAAGAAACGTGGGAGAAGAAGCAATTTTGTTATTTTTGGGATTAATTTTGCATTAATTACCGATAAATTAATTAATGGAAATTAAATTTCAAATTCTGGTGTAGAAGTTAATGTGTAACTCAGCGCTACAAATAAAACAATCACAATCAAAATCGGTTGAGAATGAAGGAGAGAAGCATTTTTGTTGATTTCTAAAATTGCTATATTTCATAATTGATAGATTCTAAATTTGCATAATTGATTAATTTCAAAATTGTGTAGAAGTCTTTGAGCCGCACCTAGCCCTATCAGATAACCAAACGATGAAATCGGTCAAGAAATGTGGGAGAAGAAGCAATTTTTGTTATTTTTGGAAAAATTTTGCATAATCCATAATTAATTAATTGAGCTAAACTCAAAATTCTGTGTTACAGTTAATGTGCACAACTCAGCCCCTACCAAATAAAGGTAATCAAAATCAAAAATCGGTTGCACCCCATGAAGGAGAAGAAGCATTTTTGTGATTTCGCATCTAAATTTGCAATTAATATACTATAATGAATTTCATTGATTCTGTTGTAGAAGTTTTAAAATCCCCCAACCGTAGCCCTATCATATGAATACAATCAGAATCAAATCGGTGAAGAAATGACGAAGATAGAAGCATTTCAAAACTGGTGCGACGGCGGACGGAAGAGGACGAAGGACGAAGGACGGAGAAGACGGCACGGGACGAACGGACGCCACGCCATGGCATAAGCTCATCGGCCCTTCGGGCGAAATGAGCTAAAAAACAACCACATTCTCAGCGCAGTCCAACATTCCATCAGTGGAGGGACACAGCGCGCGCTCCGTGGTCTGGCGCGATGCTTCATTCATTGCAGGCATGATTCGCCAATAAAAAAACAACCACCAATTCTCGCGGCCGCAGTCCAACTTCCTTTCAGTATGAAGGGAAGTTTGCGGTAATTAGTTATTCTTGCCCGATTCGCGCGAAGTAAGGCATAGGTAGTGGATTATTTATATGCCGAAACATCTCCAATTTGGCATTATTTCAATGTTATGTACATACAGTAAATTCCATATTTCAAATTTTTCAACGGGGGGAAAAAAACAATCACCATCTTTTGGGGGTTTCTCTGTTGTTCAGTTCCCAACTTTGCATTCCGCTACAATCAGTCATTTAGCAGTTTAGTTCTTAGTCCCATATGCTTGTTTTCGCGCGCTGTTGTTGTATTTCTAGATCCGCGATCCGGATTAATCGAATAATTCGATTACCTTTCCAGTCAACTAATCGATTATCAAAATCGATATTCGACCCAGGCCTAATCCAACCAAGTTAATCTCCAATGGTTAAGAATGGGCATATTATTGGCATTCCCTAAATGGAGTTTACATAGCTTACTTTTGCACCAATGTGAAACAAAGGTCATTGATCTTTGACCATCGCTCCTTAAAAATATCTGTCTTTTGGTTTTGCACATACATGTAATCACCAAATCAGTGAATGAGCATTCCTACTGAGTCAAAGGCTGACAATGGCATTTAGACAGAGAGTCATTGACCTCTAAACTTTGACCAAGGCACTTTGACTCATGATCAAATCATTCTTCCCTACCCATGTTTCATTCCTTGGTATGGGTTTTCAGCACACAATCCCTCCAGCTGGAACTTCAGTTATCTTGTTCACAATAAAGTGTGACAACCCAAAACATAATGCCTCTGGCTCATTTATGCTGAGACGCATAAAAATGGTCTGATTTCAGAACATTCGTGATTAACTTTCTGACTAGCAGCTAAATATTTTTTCACTGTATCGTTTTTAGTTTTGTTACAGTTTGTGGTATTTATAGAACATAACTTTGACAATTTGCTTGCCAACTTTTGCTTAAATATTTGCTTTACATTTTGTGTGTTCATTCTGGCATTTTTCTTTCTTTTTTTTTTGCGGGGGGGAGGATGTTTACACAACAGCAATTAGCTTGTTCTTAACGCTTACAAGATTCTTTTCCTAGTCTAGTTTTGGGGGACCAGTTCCTCGTGTCTTAACTGTCCCACTAACTGTGTGCATTACGGGTAGCATTGTTAGCAACGAAATTTCTGAAAATTTCCATTCAACCAACTATTTATTTGCCAGATAACATGATCGATTACACAGTGTATTTTTGTTTTTATTTCTGTTACTGTTTTGATATTATTTCCGTATCACAGAATTTCATGTTCAATGGTAGATTATTTTTTGCAACTTTTGCTGTGACAAATGCCGATGGCCAAGTATTTTAGTTAACAACCAAAAATGCTGGCGTGTGTGTTTTTTTCAAAAATGCCTCCAAAATCTGAATTTTACTTGCCTGGCCCTTCAGGCAAGCACCTTGACGATCAACACACTGGATATTTTTCCATATTTTATACTTATTTTGAATGATTATATCGGGCGAAAGATTAGGACAGGCATTGTCACTTCACCAACCTGGACAAATCGAAGTGTTGTGTGGCGCAAACTTTGTGTCTGACTCCGAGTACCATATATTCTTGATTATCAACAGTCAACCTGTTCTTCAGTCAGTACGCTCCGCGGATGGCCCCTGCTTCGCAGGGGAGGTCTGAAATTCAGACTACAAACTTTGTGAAGTTTCATTCATGTGGTAATTTGATTTGTTGCGAAATGAATTATTGTGCATACACCGTACAGTAGTCGGAAGCAGAGGTGCTTGACTTCAACTCTACACTAGCATACAACCAATGTACAATAAAGGTGCAATCTGGGAAGGGGTGGGACAGTAACTGGGCAATACTGTACATCAAGGCTCCATACTAACTTTTTTTCAAACTTGCCCTTTGCTTTGGGCAAGTAAAATTATCACTTTCAGATTTTTACTTGCCCGAGTGAAAACTTTACTAGCCCGAAAATAAAGAATTTGATCAAAAAGAATAAAAATGATTTCTCACTAATTTTAACCAACAAGGCCTTTTCATAGCATTGGACATTTGTTAGTTCAATTTTGGAGGTTGTAAAAGGTGTGATTTATGAATTCAAAGAGTCTGAAAATTGAGTATAATCAACAAAATAATGATGAAATTAAGTATTTTAACTTCACTGAACACAAAATTTTAGACATATTTTGTTCTTTTTCGGTAAGATTTATATGTTTTGGCCATTTCATTATCGAAATTTTACTTGCCCAATCGGGCAAGTGAATTTTAACATTTTGACTTTTTACTTGCCCGACATGAAATTTTACTTAACCTGGCCATGTGGGCAAGTGCTAGTGTCGAGCCCTGAATACATGTAGTTTGTCTGTGGGATGTTTTCTTACCTTTATCTTGAATATGCAAACTTCTATCTTTAATTTCAAGCCAAACAGTCAGTCTAATATTCAACCCCTCTTGTAATGCCAATCCTAATACACATATATTCACAGATCATGGCATGGTACTGTAGTGTCCATGCAATGGTCAGTGGTCTCCAGATAAAGGGGGGTACTCCTGTTAATTGGGTAAAAATTTAGCAATTCATGTCTTATGTTTCTTATTGAAATTTACTCCACATAATAGGGTACTCCTGTTAAATGGGTAAAAAATGGCTTGTAAATGCCTACCCCATTAAGTGGAGACCACTGTAGTGTGAAAAAGAATACCCACCCAAGGCTACATGTACATACTGTATGTAGAGCACCTGTGTACCATGCACATTGCATAGTTTGTTATGAATTGCCAAAACATTTGAACTTCACAGAATACTGTACACGGGTGGGGTAGTCTGGTGGTAATGTGTTTGCATTGGCAGATATTGATGGACCTACTTGGACCTAGATTTCCATCAGCAAATAATCATGGACCTTGCACACAGTCTGCTCAAAAAGAAAAATGGCATCTTCTCGAAAACTGCCGACCCATTTCTGCACCCTTATCATGTGTACCATGAAGTCATCACTAATACTGTACTCATGTACAGTATATATTTATTCCATTTTGAAAATGAGACATCACTATGTCCTCCATAGCCGAGGGGCCTCCAAGAGTATAACAAAAGATGAGAATCTTCATCTTCTGCATTTCTGCAGTTCAGAAGCTCTGTAAACGTGGTTCATGGCATCATCTTTTGTTGTGCTTTAGAAGCCCCCGCCTATGGTGCATGCCACATTCTTAAAATCGAACAGTCTACACTGGGAGTTTCCAGTAAAAAAGAATGAATGTCTGACATGTGCAGTACATTCATAGAATTCAGAATGAAGAACAAAACTGTTAAAGTGATAGGCTAACATTGTGGAGCTTCAATTTAAAAAATTGTCAAACTTTGATATCTGAGCTACATAGTAGTGTTCAAATGGACAAATAAACACCCTAGAATACAAAGTTTGAAAGTTACACTGCCAATGGCAAGTTAATGTCTAATGAATAACATAAAACTCGGGAGCGAGTTTTATTAACGCTAGTGTACACACAGTAAGTCTATGGATGGAAATGGCAGTGAATCTGGTCAACTTACGATTTTCACTTTTTTAAAGCACTGAATAATCATTTTGAAATACAATTTTTTCAGGGCTTCATTTTAGACTTCATCAAAGACACAGGTAGCATGGGGAATCATGCGGATCAGATTCTTTAACTGTGATAAATGTTAGCCAATAAATTTAAAGTTTGAACAAATCTACATGTAGCTAAACCATTAATTTCAACACTTCATTCAATCTTCATAACGGGGAATTATTGAATTGGCAACTCTGCCAATTATTGTTTTGTGTAGTGTGTACACAAATATTCACTTTCTCCTTATTATTCAATTTCCTCTTGGTTGTTGTTGAAGTGTGTCATGGCAAAAATGACTCTGCATGCTTTAAGTTACACGTAATAGTTCTCAGAAAAAAAGAAAATTAATGAAAATCTGTGTACAATTCAATGGAAAGCTTTCCACATCTATCATGAAGAAAAGTAGTTCACAGTACTAGCCAATTCAAAAATTCTCAATACTAAAGCCAAGGATCGAATAAAACACTGAAAATTCATCACACTCAAATTGTTTATCCAATATGTTTAAACTTCTACACTTCGCCCTGAACTCTGAGTGCTTAACAAATGTAGATGTCCAGGCAGGGGAAAAAAATACATGGGGGCTCGGGGCGATTTCGTCCCCGAAATGGCCAAAAGAGCCCCTGAAATGTGCAAAAGAGCCCCCGTAATTGCCATAAGGTTCGACACAAAAGAATAAAAAAGCACTGAAACAAGAAAAAGTAGCCTCCGAAAAGAACATTTTTTTTCCCTGTGTCCAGACTTACACCAAATCATGCCAAGTCCAGCTCCAATGACAACTTTGTCCATGATGTTCAGAGATGTCACAGAAGACAATTTGCCATTAACGAAAACATGAAATCTTCAATGACAAGTGCTATCAATAGTATCACGTCTCTTAAAGTCTGTACTAATCTCTGTCAGAAAGTTAGTCCAACCTGCCGTAATTTGTATACAATATTTTAATTATGGACATATAATACTTATGATACAATTAAGACAAGAAATGAGATGGTCTACATGATAAGGAGTGACTTGGGTAATCCTGGGTTTTAGGGGTCTGAAGTACGCTTGGGAGTGATCAGTAGTGAAGACCGGTACCTTTGTGATCGCTCGCGGTAGCCGTTGTTTGGACCACTGTTTGCGCACAAGATCGAATCCCTGTAGAGATCAGTAGAAGACCCGGGTTATCGCGTACGTGCATGCACTGGACCAATCAATTGCACGCACTTGATGCAGTTGCAACATTATTTTGAATCGCATTTTGATCTGATCCGAGTGGGAAAAGAAGGCATTTCAGAAGAAAACAGCAATCCTAAGTAAAATCAGTAAGTTCTTAAGATGCGCTGATCCCATAAGAATCAGCAGTAGACCTATAATTTTGACTTAGAACTGCCTCCGATAATTTTATCAAATTTTTCTTTCCGTGGCATTCACACGCAAAAATCTACTCGGCTTCAGACGCCGAGTTATGTCGCACCAATATGTACATTAGTACACGCGTATCTGTCTCCTGATGGGGGGGGGGGGGACTGATGTCAATATTGTTAAAAATGAGAAGCCCCCGGATAAAAAGTAGACAGATTCCATCAACTAAACGAGCACCCTTACACTACATTCTAACTTATTCATTTTGTATAATTCCCCACACCACACCTAATGTTAACCCATCGAGTAATCATCATCATCATCATAATCATCAGATAATAACACTAACAAACAGATTGTTGCCAATTGCTGGCGTGTACGTGTGCAGACTCGAGTCAACTCAACTAAGACCTGAAATTTGGCATTTGCTATTTTTGTAGCTGTAGCACCATTTTGTAACTGGTGAGTGGTATCCATGTCCTCAATAATGACCGTTATGCTATATTTATTTAGCAACTTATTTATAGCCTCGGTTATGACTGGACTCGGCTTACTTACGCCGTGCCACTCCGCACAGCGCACACAGCCACAGCCTGGGCCTCACGCGAACGCGGAGCCAGTGGCGATGGCATGCCATTGCAATGGGCTTGGTGGGGCAGTGATTATCATGTTATTGCACGGCTTACTGCAAACAGCGACCCACCATAAACACATACACACGACGTGCATTCACATCCACACTCGAGTATACACGAACAAATTACTCTGAACTGACTTACCATGAAATCCAATCAAATATATAAATATACAAAGGTGTATTATCCCTTCCTTACATCCAACACATTAAATCATGAACCCAACGCAAACAGCGGTACTGCAACCCTATTCATTAGGGTGTTCAACACACACTGCGCCTCGCCATCTTGGATGTTGAACTGTGATATTTTCTGTCTCGATATCACGTGAGGCGCAATGGCCAATCGCCGGTGGATTATTTATAACTTCCAAGCGTCGCCGGGGGACCTATCAGAATCAGATAACGAAGTTGTAAAAGTTCATTTCTGACAAAATCACAATTGCACGAATAAATTAAATACCTATCGTACATTTTATATCGTGATTTGATTAGGTAGTCGACAAAGTGTGCAGCGGCACATGTATTTACGATTTGCATTTGGTGATTGATAAATTAATGTGCAGTGGAGTAGACATACTTCCCCGATGTCAAACAAGCTACGCATACTCGTGATGATCAGATGAAAATCGATTTATCTCCTTTTCAATGTAGAATACAATTTTTTAAAGCCAGAACCAGTTAAAAAATGGAATGTCTTTGATCAACTAGACATAATCAACAGTTCAAAAAGTAAAAACATTGGGATATAAGCAGCATTATGTGTAAGCATGTCGCACTGAGCCACGCCACCATCACTGAGGCGGTGATGTTGGTTGCAGTGATCGGTGATGTCCGGGTGCAAAGTTTAAAGGCAGGGACTAGGCCTACATGCACCTCTCCCGCAGCACAGCAAAATATCACTCACGTCCTCGGGCTATTTATGAAGGACATGTCTGTGAAATCTGGAGATCAGTAAATTGAAAATGCACCAAAGAGTATTAAAGCCCCTGTCCCACTACTGCGGGCAAGCGTTGCGTATGACTTGCGGGGAACAATTTTCCAGCACGCAGGATAATTTGTGCGGGCGGACAAAAATTTTGACGAGTTTCGCGTGCATCCTACCTCCTGGACGCGTGCTACTTCCGTTCTTCATGCGTGTATTCCGTGTGACTTACGTGTCCGGCG
>JZLH01S0011342.1:3855-17846 GCA_001188425.1 Eucidaris tribuloides
TTACATTTTGGGGACAAAGAGCATATGACCTTATGGCCCAATGTGACTCTACCAAAAATATTTGTCTTTTGTTTCTTAAACTAACCACAAAATTAATAACAACTGTGAGCACTCCTAACTGGAGTTCATAGGTTCGAAAATGAACAATTTCGACAAAGTTCATTCTGACCGTTTGACACCTGAACGTTGACCTTTAGACGCCGCGTGACTGCTACCCAAAATATTTTCTCTTTTGTTTCTTACCTAAAACCACTAAATCAATATCAACAAGTGAAACACTCCTAACTGGAGTTTAAGGCAGAAAATGGCATTTTGGGACAAAGTTCATATGACCTTTGACCCTATGACCTTGATCTTTGACCGCCTGCCATACTCTAACCAAAAAATATTTGTCCTTTGTTACTATAACCCTTACCACCAAATATTAATATCAAACAGTGACACTCCTAACTGGATTAACTAGGCCAGAAAATGGCATATTCGGGTCAAAGTTATTGACCTTATGACCTTTGACCCTTGACAAGGATTTGTCGACCAAAATCTAATCAATTCATCTTTGCCACAGTGGTACCATCTTGGTCGGCAAGTATCACTTAAAATCCCTCAAGCGGTACTCTCAGTAAATCCTTGTCACAAGAAAAGTGCGGTATGCACGGACGTACGGACGCACAGACGTCACGACCGCACAGGCACCGCACGGACGGACAACCCCGAAAAACATATATGCCTCCGGCTCCCTTACGGGGCCGGAGGCATAAAACTTTTTATCCAACTACTGAACAAGAAAAAAAAGAAGTTTGGCAAGTCGCACATTTCAATCAAATTATATCAACTATTGAAAAGGCTGGGTGTCCAAGCAGGCACATACCGCCAACACAAATTCTGAGCATTAATTGAATTATGACAAAATTCTCTAAATTATCAACCCGTGTGGCAGCCAGGTAAAATGTTAACCTCATGGTTTATTTTGTTTATCAATATGTTGTTGTTTTTTATCTTTGGAAGCAGAATTAGCATTAGCCTGCATACAACGCCACCTTATTACTGAACATAATACAATACAGGTGTATCAGTACTGTACATACAAAGACAAGCCAGAACATTTTGGGCTTTATGGTGAATCGTGGTATCAGTCCATTATTGTCCTCTGCAGCTGGATCTCGGTTTGTCAGTTCACTGCACTATTTATCTGGGTCACTGGATGAATGAATGAATGAATGGACATGAATGATAGAGATAGATGATGATGATGAGAATTAAGGAGAGGGGAGAGGGGTAACAGAACAGAAAAGAAGCAAGAAGAAGAGATAGAAGAAGGGAGAAGAAGAAAGACCGAAGAAGAAGAGAGAAGCTGCGAAGAATATAGTAAAAGAAGTATACAAGACGGAGAGGAGGCAGGCGCGGGAGCATAAGGAGGAAAAAGGATGAGGAAAACAAAGAGTAGGGTGATATGATAACAATGATGCTCGAATCCACGGATAATGATGAAAATCAAAAAATTACATGAAATAAAAGGAGAGGCAGGTCAGGAGGAGGAGGTTGTGAGATGAATGATGCATGATATGAAAAATAAAGAATTGGATGATAAGGCAAGAAAGATGTCATGATGGTAATATATACAGTGAGCAACATCAGCAGAAGATAGATACTTTAGCAGATGTCACTGAATCAATCAACACCAAGTTCATACCCAATCTCTATAAGTCTACGAAATCAGCAAAGGATGGTAAGAAAATGAACATATATATACACCAAGACCCATGCCCCCCCCCACCCACCCGAAAAAGAATTTTTATCAGAAAAATTAAAAATACGTTTGGCAAACAATTTGTAATAAACAAGGACAGTACGTGCTGGTTTGGGCATGGGAGGTGCACATCTTGGGGAAGATGGAACGGGGAGGTGGCACATCCCTTATGGGAAGGGTGAACTAAAACGTTAAAAATCAGGCCTTTTAAAGTAAGGAGAAAGGTAGGCACAAATTTCTATTCTAGCTTGCCATGGGTGGAACTCCTATGGCTTCTAGTCGGGGGGGGGGGTGCAACCAGTGCACATGCACCCAGTGCACCCCCTCCCCCCAGCCTACGCCCTTGATAAACAAGAGTCAACACACTACAAAACAATTCCGATATCCAACAGAATATGTTTACAAGACAATTTGATGGCTACTAACAAGAGAATCAACACTATAAAAAAACACACACAATTATGATTTAAAGCAATGTGCTGAATAAGCTCCAGATGAACTAATTCATAGAATAATGAATTGCTTGTAACCTACAGTATAAAATGTAAGTTCTTGTCAATGCAGGAACTCTTACAAACACCATTAAAACATGTATTTGTAGACCTTATCAATTAACAACTTTCTGAACATCTATAGGCATGTCCCCCTGACCTTACTCTTTGTCTACTGTCATCAGACAAGGCCTGTTTTGGTGAGACGGCATGCACCGTTACCAGGCACCGCCATTCACAGTACCGTTGCTAGGCAACCCCAGCCGTAAGCCCAGGTGATAAGAAGAAGCACCCCGTATCACGTTCACCTAACATCTCTATCTGTGTGTGGATGATACCACTAGGAATAGACATGGTTATGGATGGTGTGATGTCATCGCGAAACAAACCGAACTCGCAATAATCCGTCTGTCCTTGTAAGATTAGAAACGAAAGTGTGGAAAAGGAGGAGAAGGATCTGTTTCGATAAGTCACGCATTTCGTGATCACGGACCGTGAATCGAGCTTGTGAAATTGCGAATGTATCTGCAAGGCTACAATTAGTATCCGACAATCAAACCACGTAACGTTAGGTGCTAGAAGTAGACTACCCCTCTCGGAAGCGGTTAATATGCTAGAATGTTTCAGGACCTAGAACTGTCAGCATTGAGTTCATGAGACTTTCAGCTCTCCCTGCAAACAACTTTTAATGGATGTCACTCCCCCTACCCTCCTACAGTCTCACATCGGGAAGGGAGGGGATTCATGACAAAACTTCTAACCCATATGAACATAATCATCATGATATGACAGTGAGGGTGTAACACCACTGTAATGAAAATTGAAGAAGATTATGCTATTAGTTCTCCTTCCAAGAAATTGTACGATCATGAACAACAATAAAAGAAAAAAATTGACGATAACACTACTACTACTACTACTACTACTACTATTACTACTACTAGTCCTCTCACTTTGTCTATGACTACTATTTCTACTACCAGGAGCGGAGATTTCATGTGACAAGTGGGGGGGGGGGGACAAAAACACTGAAGGCAACATGATTATACGCTTGCCCCGAGGACACAATATATATTGTTAAAAAGTGGAAATTCTAACGTTAAAATCACCCTCACCTGCATTATTAAAGTTTAATAAACTATTTTCATCATATTTATCCTTGGAATAGGTATGCCGATAAAAATACACGTATCTATCAAAAAAGCTAACAAAATTGATAAGATATATTAAGTTTTAAAATCAAGTGGGGGGGGGGGAATTCTGCATCCCCCCATGACAACACTATTATTACTACCACTTTCTCTACTACAACTACAACTAATAATACTACTGTAATGATGTGAAAATATAATATATTAATGGACATCTACAGCTTTTCATAATAATTTACCCCCTTAAGAGTGTAAACACTTCTGTCCTGAAATACTTTAGTTGATAAAAAAAAAATACATGTAAGGAACTCAACAACAGTGTGCCTGATACGAAACTAACAAATGACAACAAAATGATATTAAACAATCTAAAAATTATAATTTTCTATCTATAGGGGGAGTCTTTGTGTATTGACAAAATATACCCACAGACAAATTCTTCTTGGTTGACGAAAAATTATAAAAATAAACATCACAATTCCATTACAGATTTAATGTTGACAGGAAGCCTGCATGACAAATATTGAATCAGGAAGATAGAGGAATGGAAGGCTAAAAGTAGAAAAGTAGAACGAAATTCAAATAGAAATGAACTCAGCTATATTTAGAGAGGAAACTTCACAGATAAGACGGCATACTACATCCGATCAAGTCGGAAAGATTCATGCTGGGATGTATCTGTCTGCCCGATCATGAATTTTGATGCTTGTGTAAATTTGGCATGAAGAAATTGATCTTAAAGGCAGGGAATCTCATTTGCACCCCTCCCACAGCACAGCAAAACATCACTCGTGCCCTTAGGATATTGATAACGGACATGCCTGTGAAATCTGAGGATCAGTAATTACCTACAATTTAAAAAATTTGAATAAAATCCCAAAAGCCCTTTACTGTATGTTCTATGCTACAAATTTTGTCTACGAGACATTAATTAAAATCAAGAGTCCAACGGTTACTATAATTTCACTAAAACTGAGTTTTCAGCTCTGATACTTTGATAAAGGTTCTAAAATGGTATTTTTTCGATATACCACTGTATTTACACAATGTTAATTTTTAGGCCTGCAAAAGAGACACCCTGACTTTCAGTTTAAAAAAAAGAAAATTAAGAAATTAAATGAAATCCTTCAGAATTATTTTACAAATTTTTAGGCATGAGTCATTTTAGGCCCTGACCCTGTTGTGACCACGGTACGATTCGTTTCTCCCCCTGAGTAGCACAGGGGGGCCCCTAAAGAGACGCTTAAAATCAGATTTGTTAAAAACACGCCCGGCATTTTGACATTTTTGTGTCTCCGCAGGAAGCATGGAAGACCCCTGCTGAACCTCTTCTGGCTTGACTTTCGGCCACAGCCCGGCGATAGCAAACTAGCGTAATGCGACCGAAGGAACGAGACATTCTACTCAATTTAAATTCTGTATTTTTGGCCGTCGGTTCATTTAGGCAAGAACCTAACCTACAGAATTATTACCAGGAAAAAATTACTCGCAAATAAGATTTCCATTAAAGCCTAGCATAGATTTACTCGATACCAAAAGGTAAGTATTTCTTAAATTAGCTATTTATTTTCTGACAAAGGTTAACTTTCTTATCTTCAGAATACTCCCAGCAAACCAGTTATATGAAACAATTTTCAGAAACAAATAGTTAACCCATAATTTTGATAAGCCTTTCAGCAAGAAAGGAAGTAAAAGAATCCAGTCGTCGTATTGAGCACAACATATGTACAGGAATCTATTTGTAAAGAAATGTTTCTTCTCTTTCTGCTTTTAGCAAAGTGACTTGGGCACATTGTTTGCCTGAAAACCCATTTTATGAAAGTTTATGTTTTTAAACAAGGTTCCTAATGTTTCTGACAAAATTGTGTTCCTAGATTGAAAAAAACAAAGCAAAACTCCCATTCTGTAAAAATTGTATACTATTATACTGGTCATTGGGTATCCAAAACAATTTAAAAGTGTATCATGCTCCATACATTTAGTCCACCATTGCTTTCAGAAGCACTACAAAAATCTATGATATTCTGAAAAGATGGCAATTTTGTTTGTATCTTAAGGCATTTATTTCTCACATCATTCATTCACAATTAAATAAATTTGTAAAGTTTGTTATATTTTTACTAATTAGTCTCTTAATCTTCATTTGGCATCAGAATCACATCTATTCATAACTATGTAAACACCACCTAAATGACAGGACCATAACAACATCACAGTAATGATCTGACTAGAATTTCTTTAGTTTGGTACTATAACCCTTTAAAAAAATCCTCTTCTCCCTACTGGGATTTCATTCTTTAAATGAATTAGTAAAAAATCTCTCATCTGATGATCTTTAAAGGCAGGGGATCTCTTTTGCATGCCTAAAAATTAATATTGTGTAAATACAATATTTGGGAACCTTTAGCAAAATATACGAGCTAGAAACTTACACCCCTTTTATAGTGCACGCCGACTCTACCCCGCTTGAGTTTTAATGGAATTATAGTGACCGTTAGACTCTGATTTGAATATTTTTCTCGCGAGAAAAAAAATCCTACCAAAAAACGTACACTAAACGGCTATTGCTTTTCTTTGCATTTTTCAAATTCTAGGTTAATTACTGACCCCCAAAGTTCACAGACAGGCATTTCATCAATAGCCTAAGGGCATGGGTTATCTTTTCCTGGTCTGTGGGGATGTTTACAAATGAGATCCACTGCCTTTAATCACAGTTTTATATCTTAACACTTTTTTTCTTAATTAATGAAAAAAAATCTGAGTTAGTAGAAAAATATGCTCTTCAGTGTCTATTTATATCACAGTACAAAGGCCTAGCAAATGCCAATTAAAAGAATCTGCTATTAATAGCTAAAAAGATGCTTCTTTGGCATGCAATTTAATCTATATCCGTTTACTGCTTGCAGTGGCTTATTGCAGGGGGAGGGGTGCAAAGTGGGAGCCCCCTTTTGTGTGATACTAACTTAAAAATGCTGTACTATAGACCTGCCCAACCAACTAATATTCCACTAATTTTGGCACTATTTCCCCCTCCCCTTTTTGGAAAATACTTGATATGCCCCTGATTACTACACCATCCGTAATCCCATTGACTTAATGTTGTCTGGGGTTTGACACAATGGACCTATCAAGGCAGATTTATGGAATAGCTTCATACTGCTATCGTTAATGAAGTTAACAAAAAAAGACACCTACATGTACCCCTCCCCTCCCGGAAGGCAACATGACAGATGCGCCATAAATGAAGCTGACATACCAGACCCCACCCTTTACACAAAACAACAACATGCTATAAATAAATTTGACATGTACTGTAATAGATCCTGTCTTACCCCACAACATCAACATGATTTACATGTAAATAAAGCGATATGTTAAGATATGAATCCTCCCCTATAAAATACATGCAAGCAAGCAATCAAGCAAGCACACAAACAACAAACAAACAAACAAACAAACAAACAAACAAACAAACAAAACAAAACCCCAAACAACTATTTTGATTTCTACTACTAGCAGAAATCAATAGTTTTCTCTTCCAATTCTAATCTTCACTTCATTTTCATATTATACACTGTACATGCATTAATCATAAATGAATGTATGAAATATGTCAAAATTAAAACACTGTCAGATTAATTATTACACCAACAACCAACCATACAATTCTCGATATTGCACATAGTCAATATTGGGTGATACCTTTTGCAGATTGACTTTTTCCATAGAAGCAACAGCTGTGCTCATAGAGTGAGTTCTACAATCCGTGTACAGAAACAAAAATGCACAGATTACGCAGTTTATTTGGGGTTTATACAATCGTTGAAAGTCTACGTAGTTCATGAGATACTGCGATTTTTTTTTCAATTTCAACAAAATGAAGATCTTTTGTTAAAATTAGGTTTTATGTATTTGTAGTGTTTTATGAAGTTAAAAAACAAGTACAAATAAAGCAAATTTTCATATCCACCAGAAATGCGCATCCCATATGTTGATATTGATAGCTTATATTGCATGTGTGATAGCTTTAAGCTCAATATTGACTTCAAAATGATAGCCACAATTCTAGAGAGAATTCTGAATCAGCTTTCATGATCTTGTTGCTCATGAAAGTGATGTGTCTCATTCACATCTCCCCTGATGATGCTTTCACTACAATTGTTGTGAATTTATATCTAATCAAAACTACAGTGATTCTCTAAGGCTTTCCTTCCCTTTATGATTCAAGCCATGTCCACACGATCGGACATAAGTTGCTTGTGACCGGGCATAACTTATGTCGGTAGCGTCGGATATAAAGTTGCTGTATGAACGATTGTCGGGCATAACTCTAACGGATATAGCGCGACTTATACCCGACGATTTATATCCGAAGAAGACCAGATATAAGTCCAGTAATAAGTTATACCCGGTAATAACAAAATATGTGTGGACTGTTGTCGGACATAACCCCGACCTGAAAAGGGCAATTACTCTTTGCGAAGACAACTTCATTGTTTACTAATTCACATTTCACGCAATTTGGGTCAGAGGTTACAACCCCGGAATAGCGACGACTATGTCATTTCCTGTCTGCTATTACCGGTTATAACTTGTCGGGTATAAGTGTTAACACCGACACGTGTGGACGCGTTGGTGGATCAATGGAATTTTTTTTATTACGTCGGACATATATTGACAAAGATATGCCCCGTAATAGTGCCTTTGTGAACGCAACTTTAGTGTGAAAACCCATGTTTGTTTCCTCAAGACATCAGTGAATAGAGAAAACTTTAATGAAAGTATTTTTTCTTGATGTCCTGTTTACAAGACATGCTGTCTGTGAATAACTACACATAATTTGTGGGAAAACTACTGTATGTAAAACGGTAAATCAGAGTTGCCAATCTCAGTGAATGATATTGCGCGAGACTCCCATAGGTCAATGGTATAACCCAAGGGTAAAAATGTGTGAGATCACGTAGAAATGCATGCAAATTCAAACAAAATATTGGTATGAGAAAGGGCCAAAATGCACGAGTCTCAAGCAGCCCTGGGTAAATTCTGTCACAGAAATATCATGCCACGTATTTAATAGGTGAACTACAGTTTATTCAAGGTGTGTAACCTTTCAATGTGACATCCCCAGTACTGCCCCACTCCCCCCCCCCCCCGATAAAAAGATAAAATATATGTGGATTGACTTGCATGAACTTTGACAGGACACCTACATCAGGTGATTTAACTGTCCCTTGCTAGCAAAACTTATGAATCACATTTTCTGAACTTTGAGGAAAAGTTCACAAGTCTGCAGAATATCCTTGAGTGTTGAACACAGGTTCTTTTTTTTTCACTTTTAATCATCATCTACAACTTGTAGACTTCTAGACTTGAGACCCAGTCCGTTTTATGTGTTCTGGTATGTACACGTACCTTGATAGTTTTAGTACTTGGCTGTATAGTTTTGAGAAAGGTTAAATGAACCCTGCAGATGTCTTTATTGTAAAAATCTGCCATCACTTTCTCTATTAACATTATGGACAAATTATATTATCCACATCAAAGTTTTCTGATTGCAATGGGGGGGGGGGGGGAATAGTAATCCCACAGTCACGGATGGACATTGGCTTTCTAAGTGAATATGAATGCCCTTCCATTAGTGCTGTCGTTGAGGACAGCAAATTAGAACAATTGTTCCATTGAAAGAAAAAGAAATTGTACATAAAGTTCATAATTGTCATCAAAAATATTAAAAAAATCCAATGTGTTTGTTATCTAGGAAGGTATTTTTCTTTGTGTCATTTTTGTAGCCTTTATGAAGGAGCAGGGTAACTGCTATATTACTGTCTAAGAAAAGTGAAATTTAATCAAATCTTTATGAAATTGTACCAGTTCAACAGTTGTCCTAATATTACATCACAGTCTGTTGTTGTTCTGATGTGACATCACAGCTGTTGAACAATGGCCAAAAAGTGCCTTGCACGGAGATTTAATCAAATTTTGAAAAATCATAACAATCACTGGGCAAACTTTCACAACTGAGTTCCTGTACATTTGCTTTATTCATCGCAATTCATTGTTATCAAAGTTGCTACATATCAGAAAAGCCCTCTTTTGTACAGCCTCAGAGAAGAAAAAATCATGAATTTTTGAAAGGTGAGATGGAAACTTCTCATGACAATACTTACTCTCTTATACTCTATAGATTCTATCCTATTTGCCTCATCAACTATGCAACATTGAAAATGTGCAATTTGTGCTATTAATATGTGGAATCAAAAGCATTCTAGTCTGTGAGTCATTTAACCAGGGTCCAAATGGGAGACTAAATTTAGCCCAGAAATGGTTCACTTATTATGACAGGGGTGTAAAAATGGTCTTCTTGCCATGTTTCACGCAAAGCTCCTGCAGGTAAAATCCAGGATCCGCTAACTTGACTAGCTGTTGAAAGTCTGTGGCTCAACTGGCAGATTACAGGGCATTTCACGACAATTAAATATCGGAAAAGAAAAACAGTAAAGGTCCCGTGTTAAGTTATGTGTCACTATCTCGTCCGAACATGTTTGTTATCGTGGGATTGCTATACAAGTAATTTTGCATTTTGATGTATTTTTGACAAGTCAATTTTTGATCATCTTCATTATGTGTGTATGACTGTGTGAGTGTGTGCATGCTTTAAAAATAATATTCTGATTCCAATAGTGTTACATTAAAAAAAAAATCAGATTCAAGCTTATTTAAGAAATCTTGATATCTTTGAAACCAAAATTGTTGAAACATGTTTCCCAAAAGAGGTAAAATATCTCGAGGAAATGCAATTAAGCTGTTAGTTGAAGGAATGCCTCAAAAAACTAGAGTTTGGCATGATTTTTAAATTGTCTGCCATGTAAAGAGTTAATGAATTTTGGACATGATATCAAGAGGGATTTTTGAACATCCTTTTGACATCCAAAACAGACGTACACCTGACCTTTGTCAATTAACAACTTGATGTTACTTAACAAATATGCAACAAACAGGATGATAAAAGGTAAGATATTGGCACAAATCAACCTAATGCAGTCAAAGGGCAGCAAAACACAGGAATGACCCCCCCCCCCCCCACATACACACACACAACCACACATACATACACATAGACATACACAGACAGGGGCAAGTCCAAGATAACGCGCGCGTTACGTATGGGACATTCAGAGATTTTAACCACCTAAAATATAATGTTAAGTTGTTTGAATTCTTTTAGTTTATCATTTATATGCATGGTATCTGGGGGAAGAATAATATATGAAGGATGGTGACATTTGACCTTGGCAATAATATCTTACACAAGAAAATGTGTCGCGTTACGTATGGGACCACAAAAATGATGTTTTTTCAACAAAATTTTTGAGTTCAAAACTCTCTAAAAGTATTTCAGTCAACAACTTGAAATCCTGTGTGGTAAAAGGTGCAATATTCAAGATTATTTTGGCAAAGTTTCATTTCATAAAGAAAAGTACTTTTCATACAGGCACTACTCAATGTCGGAAAAGACATGTTACGTATGGGACAGTTACGTATGGACATTTTGTCCCCATTGATTTAGTGTGGAGATATAAATATTTAAGGTTCTTTGGTAAATTGTTATGGTTTATGGAATTAAATGACAAAAATTCAATTTTCCTTAAATTTGTGCAAAGAGGGGACAAAAATTTGACATAACACTTATTCAGTATCCCTCTGTGTAGTCCACATGTAGCATTTCGTGTATGGTTGCTGATTCTCATAGAGGGCGGTTTGAAGAGTAAAATTTAGGGTAGAAATGATGGTCCCTATTGTTTCTTCATGACCCATATCCAAACAAACTACTAAATCTTATAAATTTTGAGATAGAGTCAATATAGAAGTTTTTGGTTTCTCCATTCACTTTGTGTTAAAATGTCCCATACGTAACACAATGTCCCATACGTAACATTTCTTAATTGTCTTATAAAATAAAGGTCTAATTAAATTTTCAAAGCTTAATAGGCATTTTACTTTCAAAATGTTTTAAAGAGAACACACAGTACCGGTTGATGCTGAAAAATCTTTCATCAAAATTTCACATTTCATTGGTTTCCAGGTGAGAGTAAATTACATTTGCATTATAATGTGGGACTAATTCACTTCATATGCAATAAAAAGTTGAGGAATTGGCAGTTTGAGTACCCGTCGGAGTAAGCTCCGTTGCTGCAGTGTGTATGGCAACAATTACCTTAGTCCCACGTATTGATTTCTGTGTTAGTACTTTGTCAGTAGTGGGATTTGTGTAACAGATATGTCCAAAACGAAGTGTTCTGTTGTTTTCAACTACGCTCTCCTGTACTGTAGTGACATTTTTAGAATACCATCTTGTTCACAGAGGTTTGAAAGCAGTTGATGTAAAAATGTTGTGTTCTGCAAGTAATCAACCAGTACTGTGTATTCTCTTTAAATAAGAACATCCCAAAGTTTCAATTGAAATAAGTCTTCAATTCTACAGAAAAACTTAAAAAATCATCCTAAATTTGTTACGTATGGGACATCTCATGCTTGGACAGCACCGAATTTGCATAATTAATTGATTAATGCCCAACTTTCTGTGCACAATTAAACAAGATGATAAAGGGTTCATGTCCATACATGAATCAAATATTAGATGTCTCTCCATGATTTAATAGGATTTTTTTCAATTGTCCCATACGTAACGCTGAGTTTTACATTTATGCAAATTAACCCTTTGGAATTTGCATAACTTTGCATAATATGACGTTGAATTCTACAGAATCAAACACTTTAACTCTTGAGCTTCACAATGGTATTAAATATTTTTTTATTAGATCAAGTTGAAATTTTGATATCTGAGTTTACGTTATCTTGGACTTGCCCACAGACAGACAGACAGACACACACACACACACACACACACACACACAGCACAAACACACACAGACACAAACACACACACAGAAATGCAGACACAGACACACACACGAACACAGACATGCAAACACACACAGACACAAACACACACACAGAAATGCAGACACAGACACACACACGAACACAGACATGCACACACACACACACACCATCTTCCATATACACAAACAACAATTGTATAAATACATACACTAATGGTATCTGAAAATTTGGTCTTAAAAAGTATGCATTTCATTTGTTTTTTAAAGGGGTGGGGTGGGGTTGTCAGTTTAGAGCTTGGATGTGTTGATAAATCACACTTGAGGTTGAACACCCACACACCTATATGACCATGGCCTGAATAGATCCACATCCCACATCTACCTGTGACCTTGGACTTCCTGTTACCCCTCACGGACATGTCAGCCGCACCCCTCCCAACATACAGGAACATGAATGGTTTCTGTCAAGGCCTTCACACACAACAACCTTACAAACCTCATATCTAATGTTATCTCAGTTTGATATCAACCTACCCCTGACCTAATCTTGTAATCTTAACACCCAAACCTAAATTTCAACTCTCACCTAGCTGATGAACATTAACCAACCAGGATTATAATGTCATTGTCAATTAATTATTCATTATCATCATCATTTTCTAGGTAATGGAATTCTGACAAAATTTCCTCATTCCTTCATTTTCCAAAGCAGGGGTATTGTAGTTGTTATTGATATTATTACTTTACTTATTGTATTGTTACTATGTTGCACTAATATTCTAATGTCAGTGCTACAACGATACATATTGCTGCCTGTTGTATTGTCACCTGTGTGAAACACATTTTTAAAAAAATTTTATGGAAAATATACATATGTGACCTGTCACCACAATACCCTGATAAAGTTGCACATCTTATGAAACACAAACATGGAAAGAAAATACTTTGGGTGAAAAATACAAATATTCAAACTTTTGCAACATGTGAAAGTCATTTATATAAGTTTTGATTTTTTAGGACACTTCACTTTCATACTTTATGTCAAAAATATGATATTTTACACTTTCCTTACCTTTGGATGCTGCGACTTTATCAGGGTATCATGGTTAATGGTCACATATATACATTCTCTTCCTCCTCATTATGATCATGAAGATAATTATCACCTTCATCTTCATCATCATCATCATCATCATTATCATCATCATCATCATCACCACCAACACCATCATCATATCACCACCATATCATCATCACCATCATAATCATCAATCACCATCACCACCATATCATCATCATCATCGTTATCATCATCACCACCATCATCATAACCATAAACATCTTCATCATCATCATCATATCCTCCTCATCATCATATCATCACCACCATCCTATCATCATCACCACCACCACCATATCATCATCATCATCAACACCACCACCACCATCATCATCTTCATCATCATCATCATCATCATCATATCCTCCTCCTCCTCATCTTTATCATATTATTATTTTATAATCATCATCATCATCATATCTTCCTCCTCCTCACTTTATCATATTATTATTATTATTTTATAATCACCATCACCACCATATCATCATCATCATCATCAACATTATTACATGTATTTCAGAGCCTGGATGCATTCGTTTAAGGGAAATCACACTCATGGTTGTACACCCACACACCTAG
>JZLH01S0011342.1:46838-58388 GCA_001188425.1 Eucidaris tribuloides
AATTCAAATACTGAATTAAATAGATCAAATGAATTTTTTTCTAAAAAAAATTAAAGGGTCCAATGAGCGGGTAAGAGCCTCACCTCCCATGCCTCCTTCCTCTATTTGATTCAACCCTCTCTCCAATCTCCATCACAGATCTTTGACATGTAACAGATGTGGAGCAAGAGATTTACCCTGGTGACAGCTCACTTCACCCAAGAGAAACACACAATTGGATGTAATCATGTAGCTAAACCCCTGTTATGCACCTGACCATGCTGTATTGATGGCGGGGGTGGGGGGGGGGCATGTCAATCCATCATTTGGGACAAAGAGCAAATTACAAGGTAGGAAATGATGCATTTCAGGAAGCACTCAGGTATATGGGCGTCCTCAGATGTCTGTGATGTGAATACAAAACATCTACTAAAAACCCCTCCTGTGAATATAATAAAGATTATGCAGTGCTAATTATATGTCTCTTCCTGATCTCTGATTTTAGACAGTATTTAACAGTTTTAACCTTTCAATTTGCTATTTCAGGCTTTCAGGCTTTTTTGTTGTTGTAATTTTTTAGATTTTGATTAAAATTGGCATAACATGATCATTATGGATTTTTGAAAATTCTGTGTAACGTTTGGACACCCTGACCTTCATGTAGCTTGTATCGTCTGAACAATAAAGATCAGGAGCACAAAAATAGAGAGAGTGGCATTTTTTCATGGTTGATTTTGAATAAATTAGCTCATAATTTCAAATTCTGTGTGAGTTTTAAGCTTACCAAGCCCTATTAGATACATCAAACAGATCAAATCTGCGCTAGAAATAAGGAAAAGTAGCAGATTTAGTGTTTGAATATTTGCACTAATCGCATATTATGAACTTTTAATTTGTTGTTTATTTTTAGAGACTAGTCTGAGTTCATGCAGTTGATCTCAGGATAGTGTTTCCTTATCCTATGATGGCTTAATCTAATGTTTTGAGCCAGACTATGTTGTACTTGGCTTTCAATAAATCTTGACCATCATGTACGATGTTAGGCTCGTACATCATAGTGCTACATAGTTCAACCTGGATCGGGATGGTGACTGACTGAAGGAGATAGCTGGTTGGAGTTATGTACTTGGTGACAATTTCTGGACCAGCTGACAAGAATAATTTAGGGTGAATCATTTGGAGATGATCATTCTTTCTGACATAATGTGAGCTGGTTTTGATGGAATTATTTCACCTTTGTAATGAACTTTACAAGCACTGCCACATGCTACACGCATGTTCATTAGTGTAGTTTGTACTGCTAGGTACTCGCCTAATTGTTAGCTAAGAACCATTTACATATTACAGGATCAATATAAAAATTATTGAAAAAAAAAGAGAAGAAAGGAAAACAAGAAAAGAGAAAAATAGAAAATGGCATGTATATCTGTAGCATTAAAAATATTTAACATAGTATAAAATTCTTGATTTCATTAATCTGTCATCTTGTCTTTTTTAGATAACCCATAACATTACTAGTCCCGTAATTATTTATGATCTGATCATGCCCTGACATTGCACTCACTACTAAATAATGTTTTAATAGGTTAAGGCAATGTTCACCCTGACGGTCAAGTTTGGCATTTTACTAAAGCAGAAAATGAGGAGACTTTATTCTGAAATTTGGCAAAATCCACCACAGATAATAGAGTTACGGGTATGTAGTTTCATTAGTTTCTATTTTGTGACGTCATATGCGAGCAGCTCCAAATATTGTTTGTGTAATATTCTATTGCCATTTTTTTGAATGGTCATGATATTGAATTTGTTGTTGTCTTTTCATAGAGTCTGCTTATTGAATAATGTCTTGATATATTATTATTGAATGAATCAGGTAAATCATTTTCAATTTTCTGAGAAAAGGCACTTACTTATGGAATTTATATCACGTGACTATGTCGGGGCTGCTGCATGTGCATCACAATAACACTGTTAAACATTAAAATTCCATACTCTCTTATCTTTGGTGGTTATTCTTAGACGATTTCGTCAAACCTTTTAATATGTTCTCTCATTTTTCTGCTTTGTTAAACAGTGACGTCAGGGTGACTTTGCCTTAAAGTACAAGGTAAATAGCTAAATATGAAGTAGAATCACAATATTTCATTCATACAAATTTTACGTTTAGCTGTGATGTGTTTTCTATATCTGAACCGTGAACTTGAGTGAAAATACATACTTCTTGAAGACTGTAAGTTTTTGTGATTACTGAACTATACCCTGCTTATTGTGATCAATTATACACACTTCTACATGATATAAAGCTACTTTCCATCAAATCAATTCTAATGAAATTCTAACCCCTTTTTTATATTTTCCTATTTTCAAATTAACTTAATGGACTTACAGTAATGTCATGATCATGTCTTATGTTTTAGTGTATTCATTTTGATTTATGGTATTTGTGTGTTTGACGCTACATAAATGACACAGAAATCTACCCTGCACAGTTTTACAGATTTATGAAAAATGTATACTGTTTTGATGGAGTTATTGGACACTTTATAGCTTTAATTACTTTGTTTTAAACAAAATACAAGAACAATATCTACGTCAACCATTGCTCTGAAACTGGGATCAGTATTTCATACCGTTAAAAAAACACATACATGTAGTTTCAATCTCTGAACTTTTGCAGAGTGAGGAATTACTATGTTGAAAGGGACTGATCAATTTCACCATATCAAATACAGAAAAATTTCAGGGCAGCAGAGACCGTCATTAAAACATAACAAAGTCTGCGTATCATTATTAGGGTTGTGAAACTGGGTAACTAATAGTTGGAATAATTGCAAATGCGTCTCTAACACGACAGCTCATAAGTAATGAGTCACAATGCATTCTTTCTTCCAATCCCTTGTCGCACGAGAAATACACTCCGCGGTCAATTTTTGTTTCCAAATGCATCATTTCTATCACAATTTTGCAACACGCATTCACTCAGATTCAATTAGCGTACTTGATCTGCAGGTAATTCAGTAAGAGGATCACAACCGTAATAGCGTACCTGTGCATCAACAAATGGCGTGTGTTAAAGTAATTGGATTTGGGTTGTGAACGTTGGCAATGGCCAACAGCATTTGATCCTATTATTCTAATTATCTTTAAAGGGTCAAATCAAGCTACAGAGAGAACACATCTATTTTACGATGATTTGTCAGTGATACTGCATTTTTTGGAAAATCAAAACATGTTCTTTATATAAACATTTACCACAACTATACTTGGCGCTTTAAAAAAGGAAACTGAATATTTCCTTGAGTCAGACATAGAGCGTTTTACGTACAGTATGCGGCCTTGGGGTATTATTATACGGAACGATCATGTACTTATTTTATTTTACTTAAAACATTTTTTGTTCTGTTTTTTTGGTTAGCAACTCAAGGCGATTGTGGAAATAAATGAAATTTATGTGTCAAATGTACAGATTATATTTGAGCGCTTCAATCAATGACACATGTCCTAAAACATGTGGTATGCATTCACATAATGTAAATTCATCAATAGTTTTATAAATCAACAATTGCAAATAACAAACAGGTATGTCTGAGGTTTCAGTGATTAATTTCTGCCTGAGTTTCAATTTTATACAAGGATGTACAATTCGCAAATATGTAGAGTATTAATGCGGTCATGCTGTAGGTCGTTATGACTTTCATGTGCAAATCTTTGCCAGCTGCTAAGCAGAAATTGGTTTTATTTCACTTATTAAATCGGTCACACTTGAAAAGTTGTCAACATTTCACGTAAGCTGGTGTTAAGCAGGATTTCCAAAAATAACACACACTGGGACATTTTTAGTGCTGTAATGTATGTGATATGTGTATTAGAGAACAGGCGGATCATACTTTACTATTGTTTATAATGGGCAAGGCATGCCATGTTTGAAGGTGTCAGAAACATGGTATTTATATGGTTGCTAAATTACCTCAAGTTGGATGGCCTGTATCAGTGCTGCAATCACTCTTGTTGCGTGAGAGCGTGGAGAGGGGAGGAGGTGAGGAGAAGGGATGGGAGGAGAGGGCGAGGGAGTGGGGAGGAGAGGGGCGGATGGAGAGGGAGGAGGGGAGGAGGGGGGAGGGAACACGGAGTGGGATGAATTGCATACTGAATGAATTATCGACAATATGCTACAAATCATGTGAAATTCACAAAAGTCATCACCTCCCACCAAGCCCTGGGACTAAAGCCAGGTTTTCGTTGAAAATAAACAAGGATAGATTTAAAACCAATTCATTATGTACGTTGTCATCATCGCTAATGATTTAATTATATGACTGTTAAATCTAGTCTATACCAGACCGATTTATGTATCTCTCGTGAACTGATTACCTGCTGGTCAAGCGTCCAGGTCAAACCTCACAGTGCAAGTTGGAGACTGCCAATCAATCTGTGCTTTGATTGATTGCGACATTACCAACTTCAAATTAGTGGGCTGAGCTTACATAAAGATGTCGGTATAACAATATTTCCGGTACACGATACCGCTAAATAAAATAGTAAAACTCTGCTTATTCCGGCCATAGTGGGCGACTCAGACTCTAGCAACTGCCACTCGATGCTGTAAGCACTACAGCACATATCGATGGCAACTGGTGGGGGCAAGCTATGACTGACCGGTAGCGACATGTTGAAACGATGTATAGTGAAAATATTTTTAATATGAACATACCTCTATCATTGGTAAATATATCACAACAATAAACTGGTTTGACTCACCAATCGGATATAACTCTTTTATAAAAGCAAATTTCCATCCGCATATTCGCACGCACACACCTAAGACAAATATGAGTCGCAATGGAGATGGCGCGTCTTATTCGTCTTCTGGTCCTGCCGCCCTCACGCCGTAATGCAGGAAAGGCAAAGGCCGCAATACTTTTTTCTGTGCGCGCCGCGAGATGGCGACGGGAATGAGTTGCGAATTTTTGATGCGACATGCCAAACATGTCCTGTATGAGTGAAAGGCGGTCTGCAATCGGCAATTCGCGTTGAATATCAAAGAATATTCTTTTCGGAGGCAATTTATTGTGGAAGAAAGTTATGATATTGTAATGGTGTTTTATTTTGTCGCATATGTGGAATAATATCGGGAGAAACAGGATATTGGAAAAAGTTGATATGTGATATTTTTCAATGGAATACGAATCGACAAAAATATCATTAAAAAACGACTTATACAGAAAACCGACATACCTAAAGCTACTCCGTTCTGGAACTTAGACTATTTTTACTAACTAAATGGGCACCAGCCCGTTTTTATACAATTTTTCCTATATAAATCCAACATTAGATACGATGAATGAATCCGATTTTGAAATTGCATTGTTGTACAATGTAAGTGTAGGCCATCCTTTTAGTTGGATCAAATCTGAGTAATGTTATTGCTTTGGATCTGAACTCGATCTTTAATGTCATAAAATAAATATTCGCTTCGCATTATTTGTACAAATTAATAATTCTCTGCTCTCTTGAAAAATAATAAACAAAACAACAACATAACAAAACACTTGGTTCAATTCAAGGCTTAGCATTGTACACCGATAAATTCCATCATACCTGTAATGTACTACCTTATTGCTGCTATCAACACCACACTCATCAAGTGAAGCAGTTATGGCAAAATGCTGTCTGAATGAAAATTAAGATTAATCCTTCCATTAGTTCATTATTCCCAAATTCCTTGTTCCCGCTCTAAATATCATGACTGCTGCACATCTCCTACTTCTATTCCAAAGAAGCGATTCCAAATAAAAGTATTCCTAAATCTCAGCAGCCAATGCCGGCTGATTAGTTCTTTCTCCTCAAAATCTTCGACGGGAAGCAGCCCGATGATTTGCTGCGGTCACTGATGACAAAGTCTTTCGCCTTCACTAAATGTCGTTGACCAATGAGATGTATCCGCCACACCTGTGAAAATTAATTCTTCTCCTTCCATCTGATCCTAATCACCAGCAGACGTGAGCATTTCTTGCACCTTTCTCTTGTAGTGTGACACGATTTTAAAGCCATTTATATAACGCTTATGATAAGGCCCCATTTACAAGATTGTCAAACTTTGCATATTGACAGTGTTGAATGGGACAAATACACCTAAAAACAATGTTCGCAGTTATTGTGTCACTGTATACTGTACAGATAAATCTGACACATGTTATTTCGCCGATGGAATCTGCAACACAGCAGTCGATGGTGGAAACTCCCCTTGATTGATTTTTAGTTTTTAAAGCACTTAGTGATCTTTGACCTGTAATTTTTCAGGGCTCGTTTTTAGACCTTATCAGAGGACATGTAGCCGGGATTGATGAATGTAGCTCAATTTTTTAATGCGATTATTGTTTAGCATACCTTTAGAGGCCATATCTGACTAAATGACGTAGATCATTCTTTCCTTTAAATACTGATTACGGTTTCCTTTCTTTTAGATGACGTTTCATTGCACAAGTTTACACTTCACATTCCAGAGTATGATAGGCACGTGTTTAATACAAATGAACTGCCGTCATTTTCTATGAACACTCTATAACATGACTCAATTCTGGTTGTTACTTTAACCTTTATCCTTTGTTAGTCAACAAATTTGTCCTTTAAAATTTGACCACAGCAATTTTGGGCCCCTTTACTAATGTAACTTTGTACAAAATCTGGTAAGCAATTTCTGGTGTTATATGCACATTTTTTTTATTTATTTACATCCTCATAGTCGTTGAGGGCATCTTGGCAGGACGTCAGAAATATCAACGTCGTATGGAATATAAACTGGCAGCGTCCACTTTGGCGGCGGGTTCGGAGGTTAGGATGTTTCATTTAAATGAAAAAGTGGAGGCCGAAAGTTTTGACAATTACAAGTCTTACGCAATGAGGATACTGTGGTAGTTGATTTACTGTTTTTCTAATGATGTTCGATTAATCAAAAGAGAAGTGGGGATGAGCTCTATTCAAAGTTAACATCACTTCATGGATCAACGAGATGCTTAATAAGTGATCTTCCTATCATTTTTTGGAATGCAATGGTGTCATTTGGGGGTAGTTACCACAAAGTTAGATGTACGCACATCACTTTTTATCCGTTGCCAGATGATGATCATGTTTTTACTACTACTACTACTAAATAACATTAATAAATGATTGATAACATTTTCATATAGATGTGACGTTTCATTTTTGTTGGCAGTACGTATTCTTGTATTTTATCACACTTGTTTCTTTTGTGTTTGTACTATTTCTATTGACTTTTCATGTTTGTTTTACGTGGGAAATTTAGACTTATTCTTTATAGTTTAAGAGCTGTTCAATACAATTTATGAAATACATGATTTAATTTAGTTGATATAAATGTTAACGTTATGCGCAAGTGAGAATGACTATGCTGCACTTTAAGCGCGTTTAACTATGTTTCAGGCGCCACGCCCGTTTCAGGCCACGTGGACACGGGATGGAGTGAGAAGGGTGATAGACCGTCGGACCACTCAGTGCTGTACGGCTGTTAACGTCTGTGCGGTTTTATTGCTTCCCTCGTTTCTACGGCTATAGGTTTCATCCTTCCCTGACTACGTGCATTTCTTTTGCGGTTACAAATCTGGCGGTATCCACGGCAAATGGCTGTCTCTTTTGCCAGGCCGTTCTCGCGTTGGTCTAGTCATCCGTTTTGTCAACGGTGGCCTGGAACGTGTTGAAGTGGCGCCGGGACATAGTGTAACGAGCCTTTATGCTATGGAAACTCAATAAATAGCTCTCACGCAAATTATGAATAATCCAATATTAGCACAAATTGACCACAGAAGTCATTCAGGTTTTGTTTTACAAAAATATGTTTTTACACATTATTTGATTAATTATACATGTAAGTACTGACGTAAACGTACAAAATAAACAGTTATGGGGCAAAGAGAATACATACAATGACTAAACTTACAGAAGTCCATAAGATAGAGCCAAACTTTATAGATCTTATGCAAATGATGAATAATCCATTATTAAACCAAATCAACTACTTTCATTACATTTTTTGTTAAAAATATGTTTTTACACATTTTTATATCATACTCTGATACAATAACTTTTGACACAAGAATTGTGTACTGTCTGAATAAATTTTGTAAAGACATGGTAAAGCTTTTCATTAGGAACTTTAACTGTAACTGACTGGTGGGATAACATGGATTTTGTCTTTGCACGTCTCGCAAACACGTGCGGAACTGATTAGATTAATAAATCTTAAATTAACCAACATGCAATAAGATCATCGTACCCAGCTATCAGACTCTGAAAACAAAAACAGGAAGGTTCAAATCTTTAATTTCTGTTGAAATATTTTCGCGGACAAGGTTTTGTTTGTCACAGACAATTAACTTGTGTAGTGGTTGCTATGGCAACATACATGTCTACTTGAACTGATCTAATGCACTTCCTTGTTATGATGTTAATGGCAAACTATTATAACTGCCTTCTTTATTCAGAATTTTAAAAGTCTGTTTTCACTAAAATCCCTTGAGACAGAAAAATCAGGATGTTTTGACTATTTAAGTGGCATTGTGAAGAAGTTCTGTATTTTATATATCATCAAAGTGTCTCAAAGCCACCACGACACAGACAATAAAGTTCTCTTTGCATGCAGAAATTGCAAATATTAACCACACAATTCATACTGTACAATGTCAAGAGAGATGCATTTTCCATGGCATTATTATGTGTCGTATGGGACATGGGAAATGGTGTGCTTCCCATGTCCCGTATGACACAATGGGTGATTTCAAGTTTTGGATTAGTATTCATGTTAGTGCTATCTTAAAGGCACTATATAACAATGTTTCCAGTTTAAAAAATCTGAGCTACATGATTCCCCATGCTACTAGTGTCTTTGATACAGTCTAAAACTGAAGCCCTGAAAAAATTACAGTGTAAAACAATCATTAAGTGCTTTAAAAAAGTGAATATCATTGAGAGACCATTCCAGCTTTTCTCCATAGACTGCTGTGTTGCAGAATTTCCTATCGCCCGATATAAAATTAATGTGCCAATTTGTATCTGCACATATCGTACTAGTGACAGCATAACTGTTCGTACTTTTGTGTTCTAGGGTGTTTATTTGTCCATTCAAACACTGTCAGATATGTCAGATAGCAAAGTTCAACAATTTTTTAAACGGGTCTTCCACAGTGTTGCATAGTGTCTTTAACAATAACACGAGCGTTAATCCAAAACTTGAAATCGATCCGTGTTAGCGAGTTGACCTCGAAATTATGACGCACTTCCGGAAGTTGGTGTTATAGATCGTGTTGAAAATCGACTGCTGAACCAAGCTGGGTTGTTGGTGTCAGCGATTTACATGCGTTTGTCCCATTCACTAAACACTAGCCCCTAGGGAATAAGGAAATCACCATTTCAAGTTCTTTGTTAGTGTTAGTGTTATTTTTGTCTCAGCTCACTCAGTTGGGTCGCGCAGCTCTACATGTAATGTGTATGGCAGAGCGATGGCGCGCGGTAAGTGGCAAGAAAAATTACAATATTTTAGATTGTGAAAGAACTAAGACATAATAAAGTGAGTCAAATACATGACATTAAGAGGGAAGTACATGCCTTTCTGACAGTGTTACATTTGTAGTACAATTGTTTAAATTTCATAAAGAAATTGCAACATTTCTTCAAGATTTCCGCGGTTTTCATGTTTGCCGAACAAGGGATGTGATGTCACGCTTGTGTTGACGCTCGTGTTGACACTCTTGTTAAGCTATCGATTACAGAATTGACAGTGGCCATTAATCCTAGTCGCAGTGTTGGAGTTCAGTTTAACGGCTCTTGACGTTTACTAACACTAACAATAACACAAATCCAAAACTTGAAATCACCCATTTTGTTCTGTGTATTTGTGTTCAGAGCAGTTATCATACATGTTATTAACAAATAAAGAAACATGGTGTAAGGGTTTATATTGTGTTCAGATGAAAGGATGAATAGGTTGAAAAATTCATAAATTTATGAAATTAATTCTAAATCTAAAAAAAAAGACACTCTTTTGCAAATTGCAAGGGACATGTCCCGTACGACACACAATGTGTCATACGGGACAAAGTTGATGATGTTGTTAATAAAAGATACATGGAGTAACCCTATGGTAGTATATGACTACTTACATCATCAATTTAGAGAATTCTGTATATAGATTGTAGCCCCCTGAAACTGAAATTGGATCAAAAAACTTTTTGAAGTTTATGTGTCATATGGTACACTTATGGTTAGGGCTTGCCGAAATAATGACACTTAAGTCTAAGTGGGAAGGAAAATATCATTGGAAACATATTGAACTATCAAGATGACATCCCAACTACATGTACTTGACTCACAGTATCTAAAAGACTGTTGGGCTGTTTTCAAATCTAGTATGCACCAATTTTCACACACAATGTATAAATGGTGAAATTTCAACCAAATACATCAAATTTCTACAATTTCACCCCCCAAAAATAAAGAAAATAAAAAAATAGAATTTTATGCACAAAACTCACCTGTTCCAGATGGTTGAGGCATAAACCAAAAATACACTAGTTGCCAGCTAGAAGCAATTTTAATTTTTAGCATTTTTTCAGGTTTTAACACCGAATCACCCAACTTCATCATGGTTTGAAAATAATAGCAATAAATAATCTATACCAAAAAATTGGTTTCCGACCAAGATAAACATCCCTAGATGCGTCTTTGTATTCTATCACACCATCCCCCTCCCCCAACTACTTTTCTATCATCAGCGTGTTTCTATAGAGCATACCGTATTTATCCGGATAAAATTTAACCGGCTAATAGCGAAGAAGGTCTGTTTCTATTGGATTGCGTTTTCCGGAAAGCACAATCGATCCTAACGGGATCGTACGATTACTGGCTAAGAGTCCGTTGACCTGGGTTGCTGCAAGGTATTGTGGGGTGCGCTAGGTCAAATTTATGCTCAATCAAACACATGCACGCTGCAGCCAGGGGTCATGTATTCCGATCACATGGTTTTGTTTGTTTCCGGTTCTCACCGGCAAAAGACGGATAACAGCGGAGAAAGTCTGTTTCTATTGACGTGTTACGGCATCTTTCTCCGCTATTATCCTGCAAAAAGCAGGATAAACACCGGCGAAACTTTCTCCGCTAAAAAGACGGATAATGGCGGAGAAGGTCTGTTTCTATTGAGATCTTCTCCTCCATTAGCTGGTTGCATCTGGAAAAATACCTTCAATAGAAACACGCTGTATGTGTTTACAGACCTGTTAATTGATCATGTGAAAAGGACAATTGATTTGTTTACGTAAAAAGATACAAAAAGATGATGAAAACACAATACTGTACAATATGTATTCCAAAATTTAACAACCTTCATCATTGTTTAAACATGTGATGGTGTTTACAATTTCCACTGATCAACAGGTTGAGAGGTATCATAAGTTTACATTTTAATTTGTTATATTTTGTATCTCAAGACATGTAAGTGGACAATTCATCTTATATTTCTCATAATGTTACTGTAACTTCAGGCTAAGCTTAGGAAGAGTTCAT
>JZLH01S0011342.1:63227-80309 GCA_001188425.1 Eucidaris tribuloides
GTGTACTGTATACATACAGAAAAGTGATTTCATAGTCTCTTCCTGAATACGTCCAGGCGAGAAAAAAACTCGGGGCGAGTTTTATTAACCTAGGTGTACACACAGTAAGTCTATGGGAGGAAATGGGCAAGTGAATCTGGTCAACTTACGATTTTCACTTTTTTAAAGCACTAAATAATCATTTTGAAATACAATTTTTTCAGGGCTTCATTTTTAGACCTCATCAAAGACACTGGTAGCATGGGGAATCATGCGGCTCAGATTTTTTTAACTGTGGTAAATGTTAGCCAATACCTTTAACATCACCAGTTGTCCTAACTCTCCCTTTATGGAAAGAGTTGCGATATGGAGGTCTTATTTTTTTTAAAACAACAAGCTACAGAACTTTATATGCCATATATTTCGCGTCCATATTTTCGCGATTTTGCTTTGAGACGGGGAATTCGCGAGAGTATATTTTCGCGATTTTATTGTATTTGCATTCACTTTGTACAGAAATATCAGGAATTGAATATTTTCGTATTCGGTAAGTTGCAAAATTCGCGAAAATAAAACCACCACAAACTATTCAGCATATACAGTATGTGGCAGTGCTTGAAGTTTTTGCTAATTTGGTACTGGAAGGCTGTATTGAAAAAACAAGAACAAGGGGAAGACAGAATGAAATGAAGCAATGACATCAAGATGTGATGTTGGCATTTATACAACACCTAGTAAGATTGTACGCTATCCGATTGGTCGACTGCGCTTAACATGGCATACGCTAACCGCACCATTACACTCGCTTGGTACGCAGAGTGCAGTTTTGTTAAAGCAGTTTCGTACCATTGCACTCTGCTGATGTCATCAACCATGTACATTATTATACGCGGAGTGCAGTCTTGTTAAAAGCACTTTATTTCGCACCATTGGACTATGGTGGCTCATCAATCAATTACGCGCGTTTGTGTCACGTGCGCCTGGCTCAGTGTAAGATTCGACGCATGCACGTAATTTGTAGGAGTATAAGCGTATATATAGTACTGCGTGCGCACATACAAAAATCTTGAGAAGGTGCAGTCATTGCGCGCGCGCTCAATACCAGCAATCAACATACTGTTACACTCTTTTACAGTAAAGCTCGCTGAGTAAAATCAAGCTTTTATAACATTCATACCTTGAAACAAGCCCATAAACGTCCGAGGTGTTGTAAAAAACAAATAGTGAATGGTCTTTATTCGTGCAATGGAACAAGGTTTCGCAAATCGGTGAAATATGAGATGCTCTTCGCCTCGTTGAATATAGCGTCGTCTCAATATTTCACCTCATGCTAAATCTTGTACCATTGCACTCGTGACCATTCACTATACTTATCGCATGAGGATGCCTATAGAACAGTTAGCAGAAGATAGAGTAAACTGGACAGCTATAGTGTCCAACCTACGTTTCGGAGAGGGTACAAGAATATCAAAAATTGACACATTGTTGAAGAAACCTCTAGATGGGCAATTCTGTGAAAAATGTTACCCGGGCTCAAAATCATGAAATCTGTAATAATTCCAAAAATATATGTGCTACAAAGATAAATTTAGTATCACACAATAAAACTCATCAAACTATTTAATTTGAGTAGTATTTGAATACATTTTAAGTAAATTTAGACATACTTTTCTTCAAAAAACCCATTTTCTTGCAAAATTTTCTAATCTTTTTTGAAAAACACACAATCTTTGAGTCCAATTATTTCATATTCAACAGCACTTCAGAATTAATTAATAGTAGTTTATATTTGAGAAAGGACCAAACATGACAAATATTAGCTTTACATTAGTTATCAAATGCTTTTAAGTATAAATATAAGGACATAAAAAGTGGTCCGAGGTGTAATGTCCGTAACGTTAAAAATGTAATGTCCGTAACGCAACATTTATGGTCCTGTATGGGATACACTGAATCTGTTGTACCTAACTGTCATCATTCAACTTAAACAGGTCCTCAGCACTCACTTCAGTTGGCTACACTTTATGCTTTAGCTCACAAAATTTTTGACAAATGCATTGGTAGGTGAAAAGTTATGTCCAAAAAATGTAATGTCCGTAACAGCAAGCATTATTTGTGATAACTGCTAAACGATAAATAGAAATTTATTCAAATTCAAACTGTTAAAACTTCAGGTTAACTTGTTTGAAAATACCACAAATAGGTCAAGAATGATAATCATGATTTCTAGAAATAAGCCCCCAAAGTTGCAAAAAAATGTCTGAATGTAATGTCCGTAACGCTGGAACTGTCCAGATGCAAAATACATCAAAACTGTATCTTTCTTTGTGATTTTCTTTCTACTTGTCTTCTCCAATGTATGATAACAGATATTATAAATCCTGTTTACCTGATACTCGCACAGCCAAAAGTGGACTTTCAAACATAGCCATGCACACTACTTTTAGTAACACAAGGATCGATAATTGCATAATATTTGCTACAAGGTCAAAATCAACCATCATGGTAAATTTCAAAATTTCTGTCTTCTCTTAATGCCTAGTGCAGAACAGGGAGCTAAATTGGCCACTATGTAATATCCATCTCTACTCCTGAATCCATGGACCAAAACGATGCGGAAAGTAAACAGTCCTCTAAACCGTGGGAACTTTGCCGAGATCCTGTTTTGGCGTGGTTTGTGTGGCATTGTTCTAAAAACAAGACCCTCTGCTTCAAGCCACAAACTTGTTCAGACATACATTGTCGTACATGTATGTCTATGCAAAGGCCATACATGTTGTGTGTCTATGCAAAGGCCACTAATACCCTGCATAATGAATACAGTTGCATTGGCACATGACAATCATTATGTCGCTGAGGCATTATGGGTAGATAGAGATGGACAATCCTCCCATCATGCAGTAAAAATGTCTACTGTCGAGGTAGTCTAAGTTTTAGACTTTTCTTTTTTTTTGGCCCTGATCCTAAGGCAGTTCAGGAACTATAAACAAGATGTGAGTCTGGACACTTAGACTATGTTCGCAGCTCGCATCGCATTTTATCTGAATAAAACGTCATATACCAAACAACAACAACATCGCTCGGGATTGGGGTAAAATTAAGAACAGTCTATGACTTAGACTACTAGGAAGAAGGGAAAAGTTTCCCTTTTTACTCAAATGACAAAACTTGTAGCAACAATGTTTCCAATAATATCGCATTTTAAATGCTGATCATTTTATCACACAAGTTATTCCTGTACTTACTACTATAATAGTAAGTACAAGGATAACTTGTGTGATAAAATGTACAGCATTTGTTTACTTCCCACAGTGTGCACAAATGTATGCCTATATCTTAAAGAGAATGACGAGGTTGGAAGTAAATCATAAGACACAATGAAACCAGAATGAAGCATACTGTTAAAGATTTCTTCTGTGAAAATTTCATGGTCAAACATTTCCCCTCTTTTGTAAAATTATCAACTGAAAACAAATTTCAAAATTCTCAATAAGTAGTCTTACTATACAGACTATCCAATATCCTATCAGACTCCAAAACAGAAAAAAAAAATTCAGGCATTTGTTTGATACAGTAATAACATAAATTTGATAACATATTCTTGAAAACTAGTATTTATTGGCAAAAATGTACAATTTCAATATCCAGATTGAATGCTTTCACCCTTGATTTGAAACTACCCTAACCCCAAAATAGTATAGATAATACATTCCAAAGTAGTTCAGAAAAGTGAAACATATACAGTCCATACATGTTTATTTCCACGCAGTAAATCATACCATATGCACTGCCTGCCTACTCTCTCTAGTACAAATCAACTGCCATAGAATACTTACTGTGCTTATACTGCGGTACTATGGTGACCCTAAGATCCCAGTATGTTCACTCGACGAACCTTCCAAATGCACTCCTGGCGTCAAGTCCGTCATAGCTGGCATTCCCATCATGCCCCACTCGCAGTTTTTGCCCAGCAGGTGCCCGGCGCTCCTGATTGGCCGGCCGGAGATTATATTTGTGTCGGGAAGGCAGAGATACTCTGTGCGGTGCAGGAACATTCACAAAACAATGCACAGATGCGGGAGGCTGTAACACCACAAGCTCGCTGATGCCATCAGGGCTGGGTATAGGGAGATGTAGGGCTGGTTGGTGGGGTGGTGATGGGGAGGGGACGGGTACCCCGATGATGCAAGTCGCCCCGCTGTGGCAGATTAGAACTGGTGCCACTAGCCCTGGGTCATTAGGAAGGCATGCCTGAGTCGTCCTGGTCGATTTCACTAGGCTGTAGGAGGCTGCAGAGTCTGAGGAGCGGGCAGGTTCTGTCGGTAATGAATTTGATTTGGTGGAAGAGAGAGAGAAAAAGGAAGGCAGAGAATTAGACGGATTAAAGACATATTCTCCAGAAGGAAAGTCACACAACAGACAAGGAAATTTATGTGATTGTGATTGGAATCTTATTCCTTTGTAAAATATGCTAGTGAACTTTCAGATGACCAAAAAAAGTCCTCCTACATTTCTTCAATGTTACTTTATTTTCAATAGGCTGTGTACAGTATATTCAGAGCAAAATAAAGTTTCCATAGAAAAACAGCAACATATTTTTGAATATTTGGGGATTTAATGGCCCTTGAAATTAAGTTTTATATTTGGCAAGACACTCTGCAGTAAACATATTTTGAAGAGAATTTGTAAAAAGATAATGTAACTGATACATAAAGATATACATTAACCCTTTGGTCGCTAATTAAATTGAAAAATCATAATTATTTTTCTCCTTCTCCTTCCTAAAGGAGACACTAAAAAACAGCTAGTGTGCATAAGTAAGATCTAAATGACTAAAGAAAATTACCATTCTCAATTCTGCAAAGGAATCAAAATTCAATGAAATTAAGAAGGAACATTTGTCATTATCATCCCCTTCTAATATAAATTCAGCATGTAAAAAGTAAACTGAAACGTTTTTAAGACTTCTACCATTGTATTATCCATACAACTCGTGGAAAATACAGTTCTGTGCAAACTTTACACATACACTGTACATTTAACTTTTCCGCTCATTATATGATTTACTCTGATCATAGACGAACACTACATGTACATCCGTATTATGCACATTGGACAGTTAAATTCTACTAAAAATAAAAACGATGTGCACATACTGTAAGCGATAGTACCACTAAATTGTAAACATATTTGTGTAGTATTGTATTCCAAATATGTTTCCAGAAGTCATGCTATCATTTACCTCCCTACAAGCAATGTCTCTTTATACCACTGATCAATCATCACACAAACGGCCGATATTTTAGGAAAGTCCGCTAACGAGCCTTGGATATGAGCTGCACACTGAGCCCTTGGAATTTTGCTTCCTCTTGTAAGAAAAACTGTAATGGAAGTAAATTCGTAGGAATTCCTTGTGCTGGTTGAGTGGTCGAGTTGCTTTCACTCGAGTAATGCAGGGTCCATATGATTCAGCCTCCAAAAATACACGACCTTAAGAAACTCAAATTAGGAATGTGAATAAAGGTAGTTAACTCTTTTAGCACCGTTATTATCCAATTTCCACCTATTGTGAATATATGGGACAAGCAGTTAGTGATATCATCAATGCACTGCCCAAAAGGCACTGCTGCCATGTACTGCTAATGGTAATAACATCCTTCTTTAATACAAGAAATCAATCATATTAACGGTTGATTGCCATATAAATGTTTTATCTCTTTGTCCTATAGTGTCAATTTCCACCCCAAATGTGTAAGGAAATGTCACATCCTGACATAATCTGAATTTCAGAGCGGATGGCAGTTTTGGCTGTTAACCCGTTGCTTACGGGAACCGGATGGGTCCTGTACAAAGTCTATGGGGATTTACATAATCTCGTAGTCAACGGGTTAATTCTAGAATAATGGTCTGGCAGTCAGACTAATCCTGATATCAACATCCACACACCTTGGGAAGCAATATGTTCATAGTCTGACAACCAGGCTGAGTATTAAATTTCCTTGGGATAACAAAAGCTGGGGGTGGGGGTGGCGAAGCCAGAACTCCACTCAACCTCTCTGTGGTGCCCCTGAAGAGTATGCCATCAATTTTATAGAGTGTGTCAGGGATGTGCAAGTCCATTACTTCCCTTCATTATCAATACCAAACGGTAGTTTAGGACTTACAGATGGTGTGTTGAAAGTTTGAGATCCATACGTCATGAATTTGTTGTTTTATGAGAAAAACTAATAATGACAAGTTACCAGAATGTTGTTCTTTCCGTGAGTTTCAATTTTGCTCAAACTGCGAATCGCGGTTATGTGTATCGTCGCAAGACCAGCGGAGCGCACTGATTGGTTAAACGGCTAACCTCCGCACGACCTTTGGGTAACGGCTGATTGGACAATTTTGGAACGGCACGTGCATGTTTGATCCGTCGCGATTTTTGAAAATTGCTTTGAGTAATTTGAAAAAGGATGAAGTTTAACCGTCCAGATTTTCACCAAAACTCAATATTTTACCCCAAGTCTATATGAGAGGTTGTTATATTTATATTAATCTTCACATTGGATATGATTTCAGCTGATTTCATTCATTTAGGTGTTGTTTTGACGTGCAAATGAAGTGACACAATCTTTAAGCCTAATGTGAATTTGCACAATTCCCAATCCCAACCCCCGATATTTACTTCTGGGACCCAACGGGATCAGCCAGTGAATTTTCATGAACAAACTACATCTATGAATACACGCAACATAACTTGGCTGAAGGTGTAGGAAATGTTTTAAAGGCCCACTGTCATGACAGGATTGAAAAACTCCCTCTTTTGACTAGAAATCATAAAATGAGTGCACCAACCACCCATAATGCAATGGAAACACCATGACAGTGTAGAAAAAATACATTTGTTTTCCTTACACAATCTGGACACTAAGGCACTGCAATGGTCCATGTTTGTGAATATGTGCCTGTATTCACTTGACACTATAGTTATCATCTATTCATTAGGTTGGTCCTTGACAGCGGGCCATTAAATCCACATATTTTTCTTTATATTTCCAGAGCATTTACACTACGTTTCTGAAACACAATACAGGACAAATTATTTTTCACCCTGCAAAAAACTATGAAGTGCCGTTAAAGATTGACCTTAGTGTAATTCGTGTGAACGGCACGGCAAAGAGAAAAAGTGATAAGGCTAACGTGTGTGGCAGCTTCAATTTAAAAAATTGGTCAAACTTTGTGATATCTGAGCTACATAGAAGTGTTCAAATGGACAAGAGACACCCTAGCAATACAAAAGTTTTGAAAAAGTTTACACTGACAATGACAAGTTATGCATGAAAAACAATTAAACTCGGGTGGAGTTTTAAGGTGCCTCGGTGTACGCACACAGGTTAGTCTATAGGGCCGTCTACATTACAAACTTCCGCGAAGTTAAATTATCGCGAAATGTTTTATGAAACTTCGGAAAATTCAATTCCGTGCATCCACACCAGCCCAAAACTCGCGATCGTTTTCGGGAGGACTAACTTCTCCGAAAATATAAGTCGTTAATGGCTAATACTGCACATGTCGATATTTTTAATATCCGGTATATCCGATGTTGATATCCGAACGGTTTGATCGGATATCGAATTTGCCGCCTGATTAATTAAGATCCTTTATTATCGACAACGGTCGATCCACCTCTCTTTCCAATGTTCTAGTTAGCGGCCCGGTTACAGGGAAAGATCGATCATGATAATAGCCTCCATTGGGAGTCTCATAACCACAACTATAAAGTCACTGATCACGAGCAGAAAACATCTAATTCAATTGTCATATTCAAAGCCGGCCTCACAGAAAGGGGCCGTCATTTTGTTTGGTATTATTCTGCACGCTGGGAAGAATTCAAAAGTCTGAAGTCTGTCATTTATCTCAACCCCACCACGATGGAACTACATGGCGTTTGTAGTTCAATCTGATTCATTATTCATAAGTCAGTTCATGACGTTCGACCTCACGCACCAATCAGTGACGCGAAGTACATGTATATCAATTATATTCCTGGCTAAGTTACACAATGACCTCCACAGTCCGCATGCGCACCTACCATAACAGAGCAGTAGCCCTACTGACACCCCTACGACCTGCTGCTTGTCCTCAAGCAACACAACATGTGACCAGGTTTTAGCTGAGCGAAATCCCTTAGTGACGCTCGACATTCGCGAATGGCATATCTTAATGAAAGACGACACCAGCTCAGATTCGCACTACACAAGACGTCGGTCACACAAAGGAGTTTACGCAAAGGATGGTTTAATTCTCCGCCGAGATGCCGCCACACACAAAGGGATTTACGCAAAGGATGTTTACAGACTCTCCGCTAACCCAAATTCTTTCTGGCCGAGAGTATTGGCAAGGAAAGCTCCTTCGGTTTGCATGCAGCAAAAGCCCGGCAATAATAAAGAACTGAAGCTACTGTTTTCTTTTCATTCTAAGAGAAATGAGTTGTGACGCTTACAAACTGTGCTTTTCATGAGATAGGGATGTTCACTGGATTGTACAATTTTTTGTATGATATCTTCTAAAATACACGTAATGATGATTGTATTTGATTTTATGGTCCTAATTTTGAAGCCGCCCCTCACAAAAGGAACACATGTACATGTACAACAAAATGTGGTAATTATGCACGCAAAGATGTTTTTATTCAGTAAACTGACATTATGCATTCAAAATGTTAAGATGGGAATGTCCGCTTGTATAATGTCCACGACAAAATTTCATGACTGTCGTCTTCAATGGATTTTGATCACATAATGCATTCATCTAATATTTCCTACAATAATATCAACGCATCTGTAGTAGATTACTGACAGTTCACTAGATTCAAAATGTATCAGTGGTAGTTAACTATGAGAAATCAAAAATTTGGATGACAAGAATACATCTACATTTTCACAAAATGTCTTTTTGAACAGAAAATTGGGGTACCAGATCATTGTACAAGAGTTTGACTGCCCATGGGCTATAAGTTTGACCGGGTTCCTTATGGACTCACCCACCTCCCCCTTTTGCTGAGCGTTCACCAATGCGCCCAAGCTGTCTCAAATAACCATCACAACTTTCAGGCACGCCGTCTGTCACTAATCACGTCCGTTGCTTTCATTTCTGCCACCCCCCCCTCCAATGCAAACAGTATAACAAACACAGAACAGGAATCAATTCACAAGGAAACAACAAGATTCATAGTAGTAGTAGTATAGTAATTAGTAGTGTTAGTCACAGTGATGTTAGTAGTAGACTGTAGTATAGCGCAGAAAGTAGTAGATGGTATAGTAGTAGTAATAGTAGTAGTAGTGTGTAGTGTAGTACATGTCAAGTAGTAGTAAGTTGCATGAAGTAGTTAGTAGTAGCAGTAGGTGGTAGCAGTATTACTATAGTGATGTAGTAGTAGTTGGTGCGTATAGTAGTAGTAGCCAAGTAGTAGTAGTAGTAGTATAGTAGTAGCTAAGATGTAGTAGTTGGAGGTAAGTAGTGTAGTAGTAGAGACTTAGTAGCCGAGTAGTAGCTAGTATATTGTAGAAGTACTTAGTAGTTGTAGTGTATATCAGTATATAGTAGTAGCTACACTAGCGCAGAGTAATGGTAGTAGCATAAGTGTTAAACATTAGTACAGTATGTACATGTAATTGCTACTGTATTTTCAGGTGCAGATCATTAAGCAAGACATTTTTATAGCTACATGTAGCCTATAGGGAAAAAAATAAATTGCGCGAAGAACAAATCTGCTCACATTGCATTGAAATTTGTTTTGAATTGTTACTTGAACTTAAGCTGCTGCAGCGTGTAGCCAGAGAGAGAAGGAGAGACACACAATAGGAGTACATACATCCCCCACCTTGTTGTACTTGTAGACTTTCTTCACGCTCAACGGTGCTTCTCAGACATTGGGGTATTTGTAATAAATTGCTTACGATTCATTATCATGTGGACTACTTGTTATTGTTCGTTCGTGATGAATGCAAGCCGAGCATTTTTGTTGTTTTGTCTTTTATTTTCTTACCTGGCTTGCGATGATTAAGAGATTGAAAATTGATGGAAAAATTGGATGTCCACATGGCAGTCCTTACTACCAGGAATGTGATTTAAAAAAATCAGGGATATTTCTTGCCACTTGTAAAGACAATAATAGTACAGTTCATAATGAAAATTAATATCTGGTCTTCTTCTCTAATGTTTTGTATAAAATTTTGTTCAACAGGTGGTGGAACGTTTAGATTGACCAATAACTGGAGGGGCAACCATGTTTCGAACCAATACTGTCTGCCCTCCACAAGTATTCCAAACATTTCGCCACGAAATGTTCCATCATGTCAATATTAACACAACTTGTAATAATAAACTAATATATAGGACAGTTGTAACTACCAATAATTTACAATAGAATTGCGTAATGATACATTGAATACATAAAATCATTATATCATTAAAGTCATATATTTATGGTCATTAGCACAGTAATGAGTCTTCATGTCTTTCTTTTGACTTTATAATATTATTGTCTTTCGAAATCAATAATCTGTTCTATTCGTAGATCACGTCTGGATTCTGCAGACCATTTTTTTTTAGAAAATTAAGCACCTTGATTCAGCATTTTCAAAGTATGTTAGTCAGATCGGACACAATCATCAAGCCAAATTATCTAAATTCATACTTGCCATCGGTTGCAACAAAGGCAAAAAACGCGGAGTCACGAGATTGGCACTATCAAAAGTCCTGACACAATTCGCAGGGACAATCGATAATAAGGAGCGTGTGTCCAACTCTCCATGCAAAGCATTCCCCGTATCAGACATGACCAAACATCAATTTAACTTTCACAAAAACAGGTGAACTATGAACACATGCCGCAAAGTGACTTTAGTCCAACCACAGTCAGCCCGAAGCCCTTGCACGGGAAGCATAAACAAACAAGCCTGTGCCTGGGATAATTACATGTATAAGAGTAATTACCAAGTCACATTACAGTCTTACAAGAAAGGTAGCTTTACGCACTTATTTGTAGCCACACCCCACCCCACTCAGCTCACATTAACACAAAGGTGTACTTATAGCATCCAGTACTCAGTAACTTGCCCAATCAGGCTTACAGGGTTGAGACTGCAGGCAGGGATGCACTCCAGCTAGCTCACGTACTGGGTAGCAGTTGGGTGTACATACATTTCCCAGCTACAGTGCTAGGCGGGCCAGGGATTCTTAGCTTATGAACACACGGAGTGTGGGTCGGTGGACATGACCTAAATGATACAGATTGTCAGACTGCCATTCTTCTGATTGGGTCCTTGAGACTAGTCATGGCATAAAGTCTGACTATTCATGGCGATTATCGAGTCAAAATTCTTCAAACTGATTACGGCCTTGGCATGTAAAGTCAGGTGGGTGTTGGTCCCTCCATTGTAGATCGATGAGTTGCAATCAGTGACGTAATGCAACGTACCCGAGCCCTCTTCAACCCGCGGTCCTAGTCAGTAAATAGTGTAACAGGAGCCTCTAAAAGTTATTTTTCACAGGAATTTACTGCCAAAAGAATAGGCGGATATTGTATGGCAAATGGGCGAATCCAAAAACCCAAAATTATTTAGTTATCTGACAGGAAAGGGGATTTTCTGCCGACGGCGACCCGAAACCGGAAAATGAAAAACTGTTATTCCGGAGTCGCTCGCGGGGGATAGCCCGTCGGATATCCGACGCGGCAGTGTATGTTAATGCGCCATGTGCGGTAAAAGTAAATACTGCGGTTTATGTATAGAGCGCGCCGGAAAACTAAGATTATGTCAACCAGCTTTGCTTGCGTTCAACTTCGCAATACATGATGACACTGTCATCTTGAATTCAAATGTTGCTAATGGCTGGAATGACGCTTCATTGTGCAATAATTCACTGCAGCTCTAAACTAAGAGATCTGAACTTCTGACAGCCACGGCTTTTCTTATGTTTATAATTATTGTTCACCCCGTTCCGACAAAGAAATCTGCTTGCAGCTAATATCCTCACGTGCCGACTGAGCTTAGTCCCAAAGTTCTCAATTGAAAACATTTTGTTCACAATACTTTCAGACACATTCGCAGTACTGCAAACTAGGGCAGAAGCGACTTCACCAGCTTTCATGCGGCCCGTGTTTGTACCGGAAAATGTCAATGGGATACTGGACCCCACGAAAAACTTCGCCGAAGTTTGCGTCCACACTGCAAATGTCGCGCGACATTTCGCGGTTCCGAGAAAATCCTAACCCCATGAGCAGGATTTTCGCTGGGAAGTTTCGCCAGGATATATTCTGCGAAGTTATGCATCTACATCCTGTAAATTATCGGAATTAATTACGGGAAGTTAAACTTCAGCCGAAGTTTCCGGAGGGTAGAACGCACCTTATGGAGGAAAATGGCGCAGCTGCGATCTGGTTCAATCTATGATTTTCACTTTTGTAAAGCACTAAATAATCATTTTAAAATGACGACATTTTTCAGGCTCATTCTTTTAGACCCATCAAAGACACCTGGTAGCAATGGGGAATCATGTTGAGCTCAGATTTTTTTAACTGTGTAAGTGTTAGCAATACCTTTAAGATTATCGTAGCATTAATTGGTGACGGCAGGCAAAGAGTTAAGAATTGGTACATACAAGAAGAACGAAATTATCCTATCCAACTCCTTGTGGACTGAGCAACATGCTGAGATAGAAACTTCCAGCAAGGATTGAAACAAACAGCAGCGCAGAAAAATGTCAACACTGCATCTAGGGACATGTAGTACATGCTGTCTTCTCCCTGTCTTCACAGTCCAATAATAACCCTGACGATACAATGATCGGCTGAGTCATCCAGTTCACTGATAAAAATTGTAAACTAGCCTTAAGATGTGTGTATGTTGGTTGTCAGGCACAAATCTGTGGATTTCCTTAAATCGGCATGTATAACAAATGTTTTCAGCTTAAAAATTCTGAGCTAACATGATTTCCCCATGCTACCAGTGTCTCTGAATACGGTCTAAAAATGAAGCCCTGAAAGAAAAACTGCAGCTTTAAAATTATATTACATTGCTTTAAAAAGTGTAAAGTCATTGAGAGACCAATTAACAGCTTTCTCCCAATAGACTGCCTGTGTTGCAGAACCTATCGGCTAAATAAATTAAATGTCTGCCGACATTGTACCTGCACATATTGTACTACTGACAGCATAAATTTCCAAACTTTTGTGTTCTAGGGTGTTTATTTGTCCATTCAAATACTGTCAGATATGTCAGATAGCAAAGCTAAACAATTTTCTAAAAGGGTCTTCCACAGCGTTATATAGTGTCTTTAAACTGGATCACAGGGTTGCCAGGTTTTTCTGATTCTCAACCCGCCAAATAAACCCGTCAAAATTGGTGAAAAACCACCAAATTTGCATTTGATGCATATTATGGGTAGCATACCCTAGATATGTAGAAATGACTATGCCGCGGCCCAAAAAATTTGGGTGCCATGGTTTCTGCGCAGCCAGATTTTGCACGTGAAGTATATACGTGCGCCACTACCTTTGCACCTGTGCCGCGGCTTGAAGGGGTGTTTGCTGAGGATTGGCCTTGATTTCAAGACATGAGACACTTGCGCTACCTATTTTACTGACATAATGATTTGTTTTCAGGTATGCCATTATACAAACAGCTTCCCCTCCCAAAAAAAAATTACCGCACAAAACCCGTTTGGCGGGCACTTCAATTTTTTGCCTGCCAAACGAAGTAAACTGCCAAACTGGTAATGCTGCTGGATCATTAAAATCAGACAATAAATCTATGATGCTCAGTATTCCTTTTTTTTTTTAAAAAGCAGCATTATCATTTTTGCCATTATCCTCACAATCATTCTCATTATCATCATCATCACCACCATTATCCTCCTCCTCCTCATCGATTCATCATCATCATTATCGTCATCATCATCAACATCATCATTTTTCACTGTCATCAACATCAGCAGAAGTAGAAAATGTAGTGGATTCCTGTGCACAGGCCCAGAAACAGACCAGCCCACTTGGAAAACTTCAGTACTTGCTACGTTATGGTCAAACTGCCCCTGACTATACAGTAGGTACAAAATACATGTAGATTCACCGTTAGAGCATCTACAGTAAAGGCACATTCAAAATGTCTGTTTTTACGATTGGAATAAATGGCACGCTTTCTGGCACGTGGATTCTCAATTAGGACCATCCTTCGGGATGAAATATCGATTTGTCAGTTTTATCTACTGTCAATCATTGATGGCAGTGAATAGAACGCCATTAGTTGGGGAATGTGAAGGAAATTATGTCAGATCAAAACTAATAAAATGTCTTGGCGTATTTATAATTACAATAAGCTCAAAGACCTCACAGATTCAGATGCTCATCACAAGTCATGGCCAAGGAGTATAGATGACACAGCACAATACCTCTGAAAGAGTATATTTCAAATAATGTATGAACCATCCAGTAATCCAAGATACAAAACTTTTTAAAAGTTAACTTGGCAAGTAGACTATTGTTTACATGAATGATCTTCCAAAACAGAATAGTTGAGTAGCAAAAAATACCTAATAATGGATTTCATCTTAAACTGAAATCTGAAATAAAACAAATCTTTCAAGATTCATGTGCAAATGTGGTGTTGTTCTCATTTGACTAAAATCTAACACTGTGCTGCATACTCTTAGTAGTGCCGGCAATACTGTAGGGCAGAGCATCTTTTTGCATGCCTAAAAATTAACGTATTAAAAATACATTGGCGTCTATACCAAAAAAAAATCTAAACACCTTTAGCAAAATACAGGCACCAGAAACCCAGTTTTAGTGAAATTTAGTAACTGTTAGACTTTGAATTGAATTCTTGTCTCATACAGACAAAATTTCTACTAATCTACTAGTACTAGTCTTGTTTCAGACCCATACAGTAAACACCTGCTCATCATATATGATATGTGATACTTCTTTACAATTTACAAATTTATGTGCACCATATGCATTCATGAACATGACAAATTTTATGCATAAGTCTCATGCATTTATTATTCATAGACCAATACATGTACATAAATACTGAAATAATACGACTGAACTGATTAAAGTGATAGGCTAATACTGTGGAGCTTCAATTTAAAAAACTGTCAAATTTTGATATCTGAACTACATACATAGTAGTGTTCATATGGACAAATAAACATCCTAAAATAAAAAAGTTTGGAAAGTTACACTGCCAATGGCAAGTTATGCATGAATAAACAATTAAAATTCGGGGCGAGTTTAAAGGGAGAAGGCGCCAGCAACTAACAGGCATAAGTTAAGAAAATATTTGAGTTCTTGCCAACCAATCAGATTGCACGTGCACCGCAGGGAGCTGACCATGCATGACCAATGCATGCCATGCGACTTGTGTTAGCCGCACCATGGTAATATATGCACTGTTTAAATTGATAAGCTCCTCCCCCTATAGCTGTTTCTGCAAGTTTTGTCTTAGGGTAAAACTTACAAAGACGTAAAATAAACACAAATTAACTAATTTATAGGGCCTTGATGAGGGTGAGTATCACACAGTACCCCTTATTTAAGCTGTTTTTGTCACCATGTACCATAATTCTCACAATGTCATTTTTATTCTTAACTTACATGTATGCCTGTTAGTTGCTGGCGCCTTCTCCCTTTTAATAGCGCAGGTGTACACACAGTAAGTCTATGGGAAAAAATGGGCAGGTGAATCCGATCAACTTACGATTTTCACTTTTTTCTTTTTTAAAGCACTAAATAATCATTTTGAAATACAATTTTTTCAGGGCATCATTTTTAGACCTTATCAAATACAATGGTAGCATGGGGAATCATGTAGCTCAGATTTTTTTTTTAACTGTGGTAAATGTTAGCCAATACTTTTAAGTTCAGTCAGTTTTGTACAAAGTCTAATCTACAAATGGTCAAATGATAATTACTCTTTGGTGCATTTTTGAAATTCTAGCTAATCAATGAACTTCAGATTTTCACAGGCTCATCCTTCATAATCAGCCAAAGGGCATGAGTGATTTTTTTTTTCTGTGCTGCGGGAGGGGTACAAACAATATTCCGTGTCCATAAGAACTGCACTTTTTCTGAGGAAACATATTGTGATCTAGGTATTATGTTGCTGTATTTCTCAGAAAAATATACAGTTGGTATTTGTACCCACACATTCACAAAATGTCAGCACTCATTTCAAGGGCATAAATACCCTTTAAATTTAAATAGGAAATGTACTTTAAGTCATGTTATCATTCTCAAAAGGCCAATATTCCCGATTTATCAATCAACTTGTGGAATTTGTGTGTGGTTTGTGGTTTTGGTGGCTTAGTACATTTCTCACAACTCCATTGATACATGTACATGATATGAAAATAAATACCTAGTGGAAAAGTACATGATGCTGGAGGCAACCACAAGCGCATGGCAAGCTCCAATCACAGGTACAAGTTTGGGGCCAGTACAGTGGCATTTGCTCTCTTACCCATCTTGGCTACATAGCCTACATTTTATTTTAAAAAAAATCAAGATATTACTGAGTTTTGTCAAATTATTCAAAGAAGTGGGCTCCTGGAGACCAGAACACAGGCTTCAAAGATTTACTTGGTCAGAAAACAGGAATTCAATGATATATGATGCACCGCATGGAACACTGGCTTACCAAATTAAAAAAAAAAAATGTGTCATTTTGTTGATTTTTTTGTTTTGTTTTGTTTTCTCAGTACTATGCCCTGGTTACAAAACTAAAGTTGGTTCTCAATGTTTAAACACTTTTCTTGTGCAAAATGTTTCCTAAAACGACCTCATACAACAATAAAGGGTGTAAAAATAACACTTTCAGCCCCATTTTCTCTATTTCATTCTACTCATTTTGGGTTTATGTCTAATTTCTGTTGTGCACTGGCGTAGCCTCAGTATCATCCCCCCCAAAAATGTGTTTTATAGACACGAGGGCACTACACAATGTGGTACACTGGGGTTCAACAGTACAAGAGGTGATGCATCATATGTACAGAATATTCTATGTAGGCCTATAAATAAACAAATTTGGTAGTCGCAAACATCCTTTCCGACGTGTG
>JZLH01S0011350.1:14087-30553 GCA_001188425.1 Eucidaris tribuloides
ACACACACACACACACACACACACACACACACACACACACACACACACACACACACACACACACACACACACCAAGACACATGCATTCATTACACACACATACATACACTCACAAACACACACACACACAAAGACAAACACTCAGACAAACACACACAAACAGACACGCACAAAGACACACTCACACACATTCACAGACACAAGTGCACACAAATAATTATTTATAATATATATATATCATCATTCTTAGTTGTTCACGGTATATTGCAATTCTAACTGGACAATTTGATTATGATAATATCTGTTAGGTGAACTAGCGTCACCTACATGTAATTACAAATCATTGAGAAAATGAGTTGATGGCTGCTTCTTCTGCAAACATGGCACCCATTTGCTCGAGTCGCTATGACACACACACACACACACACACACACACACACACACTAACAAACAAACATACACTCACAAAGACACACACACACATTCACACTTACTCACACACCCAAACGCAAAGATACACACACACTCAGCCGTTTATAATTCTTTGTTTTTATAATCGGAAAATAAATACATACATACTCACACACAAACAAACACTTACAAACGCACACGCACAAACACATGCACACACACACTCACGCACTCAAACACAAAGACTCACACAAATACAAACGCACACTCAATTTTATATAATGTATGTATTATCAATCATCAGTAGTACCCTATGGTGAGAAGGAAAGTTTTTTTTCTCTTTTGTCTGAGACACAAAAACTCCCCCATTAAGTAATAAGCATACGACCCACTTATATCATGTTGTTGATTGCGAAAATATTGATGTGATTGATGTGAATTTCGAATTGGAAATACATCCTTTGAAATGTCTTCGATAAGATCATTTTTGCAGAGTTGATTTTTTTTGTCGTTAATTTCGGATCGTTCGTTTTTGTATTCCGTCTTCTTCAGAAAAAAAAATCGTCTTCTTTAGACCACGTGATAATGGAAAAATAGAAATAAAACGAGAGATATTGTTGTACTTGCTTATAGATTGTGGCGTTAAATGTCATACTATTGCTAGGTAGATCGTAAATGTGTTGATGTTAAAGGGCAGTGACATGATTGGAATAAATAAAAATTGTCTTTGGAACCAAACTGTTTGAAAGATATACCAAAAGATACATCAGCTGAAGTGTATCTCCGGGCAGGAAGGATTTGTCTTGAGTTTGTTTACTTGAGGAAAATAAAGCGTGAACATACCTACACTTTGTTTCTCTCAAGGCTCGAGAGAAATCACTCCCATAGAAAGCTATTGTCTGCCATAAGGCATACTGATGGATGGATGATCAAAATGAGTCAACTTTTGACTACAACATTTTTACAGTAGAATCCTTGCATGGTTTCATTGATTCTAGAACAGTTTCATCCCAAGTTGAGGACTACCCCCAATTATGTCATTTACCTTTAATAACTCAATTTTGGTGGAAAATGGAGTTACGGCGTTTTGCAAACCAAAGTCGTCAATTGCAGATAGGGAGTGCCGTGAGAATGCGTGAAAATGGAATGAAAAGGACTTCCATTATTTCCGGTATAATATCCGGAAGACAGTTTCGCAGAGGAGTGTTCTATTCAACCTAATTGAGGTTGTCAGTGAAAATGAAGATGTTTTTCTTGACATACAGAGCAAACTACAAGGTAGCGAATAAATCAAGGTCTTTAATCATTGTTGTGATCTCATATTTTTTCAAATTATATTTTGGACAATACAACAGTCTTCTTTGATCCTTCGTATTCTAATATCATGTACTACACAATAAAGTCTTAAAATGATAGGCTAACATTGTGGAGCTTCAATTTAAAAAAATTGTCAAACTTTGATATCTGAGCTGCATAGTAGTGTTCAAATGGACATATAAACACCCTAGAATACAAAAGTTTGGAAAGTTACACTGCCAATGGCAAGTTATGCATGAATGAACAATTCAAACTCGGGGCGAGTTTTAATAGCCTAGGTGTACACACAGTAGATCTATGGGAGGAAATGGGCAAGTGAATATGGTCAACTTACGATTTTCACTTTTTTAAAGCACTAAATAATCATTTTGAAATACAATTTTTTCAGGGCTTCATTTTTAGACCTCCTCAAAGACACTGGTAGCATGGGGAATCATGTGGCTCTGATTTTTTAACTGTGGTAAATGTTAGCCAATACCTTTAATTTATTGTAACCTTTTCATAGCAATTTCTGTCACAATGTAGACCTAGAGTGGAGGAAAGTCAGCCAGACATTTTCACACACTGTAATCAATATTTTTGAGAAAAATATGTTTTTACATTCAAGAAAATAAAGATTTAAAAGGATTATTTCTTAACAGTCCCTGGTTTATATTTACCTACCATTGCATATCTAAGTAAGCGAGTTTTTATGTTTTTGCATATAATTATATGTATATATATATATATATCATTTATTTTATTATCTATTTGTTTATTAATTACGGCAAAAAGTCACATAAAGCGGGAAATTGATAAATACCCGTTTATTTTATTTTTGGATTATATTGAAAATCCAAGTTTATTTAAAATTGTAAGTCTTTTAGCAAGTGAAAGTGGTATGAATAATATAAACAAACTAACTGTGTGGTTTTTTATAATTAAGGACATAATTGAACCCTCATATATATTTCCCCTTAACGTTATTTAAACAACACACCCTTTTAAGTGTAAAGGGGGAGTATATGTAAATTTCTCCTTACAGATGAAATGAAACGAAGTGCATAAAAACGACCCCAGTAATAAACAAACAAAAAAAAGATGGAAGAGTCCTCACATCTCGACAATCTCATCTTGGCATTTTGACGGTGAAGTTACAGATTGTAATAATGGCGGGAAAGCAGATAAACGTGAGTTCAAAATGTAAAAGAAAATGCATATTTCGTTAATTCCAATAAATACTAAAATAAACGCAAAATATTGATTACAAGTACGAAGCTTGATCTTTTTGTTAACTAGCTGATCAGAAAAAAAGAAAGACGGTTGGAAATGCAGGACACTTTAAGAAGTACAGTAAACACTAAGAAAAATAGGCTCAACTTTGCACCTTTAAAGGTGCAGACCAATGTCACACTTGGAGCACCTTTAAAAATGCAACTTTGCACCTTTCTGAAAGGTGCAAGGTTGCACCTTTCTGAAAGGTGCAAAGTTGAAACCGGAAGGTGCAAAGTTGCACCATAGAAAATAAAAAGGTATTCTTCTTTTTCTTGCAAACTGTGTGTCTTTGTGTGTGAACCGCAATTTACGTTCATTCCACTGCTATTTATAGTATTTACATTATAACAGAATTTATTAATTAACATTTACAAATATTTAAAAACTCGTACAATTATGACCTTACCGGGGCTCGAACCTACGACCTTCCGCACGTGTGGCGAACGCTCTACCCACTTAGCCAACATGCTGGCAGTGAAGGTGTGTATTTTCACATAATTATATAGTGTTGAAGCCGAAGGTGCATTATTTTCATCCTTTAAAGGTGCAAACTTTGGACCTATAGGCCGTTTTCGTAATGTATTCAAATTCCATGCATACCTTTTTAACAAAGGTTGTTTTTGACAACCTGAAAGCTTGTCTGAGCTTGTCCGAAATAGAAAATAGTATAATGTACGCAAGCTGCATTTTCAGTATTGAAATTGTATTCATAAAACAGGTGAAGGAAATAGCTCACACCAGGCTTCGGAAGAGAAAACATCCATAAATTTGAATACATTGGAGGCAAAATGTGCACCTAAAAGGTGCAAACTTGCAAACATAATGGAGTGGGGCTAGCGCTCAGCCGTGAAAGGTGCAGAGTTTCTTGAATACCGCCGCAGAAATTGCTCTGCACCTATTTCCGCAAAGTTGCACGTTGTGCGCACCTTTATTTTTTAGTGTGTATGTGTTTGTAAACTCGATGGACTCTTGAGTAGAATACGCATGCAGACACACACACACACAAACACACACACACGGACACACACACACACACACACACACACACGATGGATTATGATACCCCCCCCCCCCTTATCTGAGACGGGAAGGGAAATCTGTTCATTGCACTTTTGCCTCTCGCCAATTTTTCCGAGAATATCAGTTACGTTGACGCCCATGGTAATGACATACACACAAGATATTTAAACCAACCTTTATACAAATTACCAGCAAAATTAATAGAATTCAGCTTTCTAACTCCATTGTATGTCGACACAGAATAACAATGTCAATTTAAAAACATATCATGCGAAAATAATGTTACATGAATAAAATGTAGAATAATATATGAAATATATGAAATATATGAAATATCAAACATTTATGTTTAAAGCAGGGCATCTCTTTTGCATGCCTAAAAATTAACATTGTATAAATACAATGGCATTTAGAAGAAAATGACATTTGAGAACCTTCAGCAAAATATAGGAGCTAGAAACTCAGTGTAAGTGGCACTATAGTGACCGTTCTGATTCGAATTTTTTTCTCGCGAGAGAAAAATTCCTACCATGAAACGTACACTAAACGGGTATGAATTATATTTTCCTAGTCTGCGGGGATGTTTGCAAAATGAGATTCACTGCCTTTAAGTATTATCTACATTTTCCACTTGTCTCAACACGATCATTTTTATGTATATTACTGGCATCTAGATAATCTTGAAATTACTACTAGTACTACGTACACACACACACACACACACACACACACACACACACACACACACACACACACACACACACACAACACACACACATACATACACAACACACACACACATACACACACACATACACACACATACACACACAACACACACACACATACATACACACACAACACACACACACACACACACACAATCCTTCTTATAAATTTGTAGAAAGAACATATATTTCTCTATGACAATAATTAGCATCTGCAAGGTGCATGAAAGATATTGGTGATTTTGTGAGCTATCAGGAGACGATTTCTGAATTTTACATTGGTCATCGATTTTTTTTAATGGCCATTATCCACTGAAAGAAACAATCATTCTTAACCTCGGTGACGACAGTGATGGTTTCTATAGATGTTGACATAACGATGACTGGACTTCTAAATAGTGAAGTTATTACAGTTGAGCAATTTTCCCGCAACCTTAGACAGGATAATATTGATAGTGACACGAGACATTAATTTCATTTCAAATCCAAATAATCGTCCTTTTCTTGCGCAAGTACATTTTTTTATTTTAGATATCAAGCACCATCCCTGCATACTTCTGAGAAATTGGCCTAGCTATATTTCAGTATCTTTATTCAATCTCAATAATAAAGATACAATACATCGCCCAGAACCCGAGCAGTTATTAATCCGTGCTCATGCCCGGAATGGCAACAATAATTCTTTCTTTACAATGCAACAAACAAAATGCGAATGACTGGAACAAATTTACAGTAATAACAATAACCGTTGGGTATATGACACAGTTAGACTGAATATAAGATGATTGGAACATAATTACAAAGTTAACAGGTAAATAATATTTGGGCTCATGGTGAAGTTAGATTCTAAACTGTAGAATTAACATGAAAAGTAACGGAATTGATTTAATGTTTTGAACATAGTGAGTATAGTGACACAGTTTCGAAAGGAATGTTATGTTTTCAGTTATAATTGTATGTTATTATCACATTTCAAGAGTAAGCATATTGACAAAATAGTTACGGGTTCAGATTTTGCGATATTGGTCCATGTGCCAAACTGGTTCTGTATATATGTACTGAAATACAATCTTATCCTACGGATTTTACAGAATATTTTTATATAGTTTTTTTTCTCTTTATTTTCCCTTATTTCATCCGGCCGAGAGACAAATGCTTTCTAATTTTCCATGAAACGAGTAACCGTCAATCCCATTGGATATAAATTGGGGGATCTTTTTTGAGAACCCATAATTTAAATTAAAGTTCGACTGCAGCGCTATGACACTATATTTTCAGAAATACCTATGCTAAATCCAGTAAGATTAATATGGAATTACACAGCGTGGACGGCATTTTCAAAAGGTTTTTAATTGCTTTTGACGGATAAAATTGGGCATAAAATTAAAATGCTGCTTAATATAAGGTAAGTCTTGTATCTCTGTGTCTTTCTCAAATATGAGACACAAGAAACTGTAGGAAAGGTGACAGCAAAAAATACACGTATGGGCATATTGCAGATTGTGTGTATTACAAAAAATGAAAACATGTCATAAACATGATTTGGATGGAATATATCACACATTAATAATGTATTCAATTTCATTCCTTGTAGTGGTTAATGTGTTTTGTGATACTACATGTATATTTGTATATATGTGTTTTATTCTCTTTGAAAAAGAGGTTCAATATAAAGAGTTTCAATATCTTACATAATACAGTACATCGCCTAATTTGCAAACGGGCCAAAGAAGACAAATCTTCCTAGTAATAAAATACACAAACGGAAAGTATATTAATAATAGCTTTCATATTGGAGACCTTAATTAATCAGAAATCATTAGCTACTATCTCCATTTGATCCCTCCCCCCCCCACAAAAACTGGGTTACTCTCTTTGAAAATAAATGAAATGAAATAATAGATAGATAAATAGATAGATAGATACATACATACATACATACATTTATGCATACATACATACATACATACATGCATACATACATACATACATACATACATACATACATACATACATACATAATAAATAATTAAATACATGAATACATAAAAACATAAATACATAAATACATGAATAAATAATAAACTTCCGGCTGAACTACAAATCTGTCAAATAACACTCCGAAATTATGGTGCTGTAGAAGTTTAAATTACTTTGCGAATTATTATACTTGATTAAAGTCAACCTGAACTTTTCTTTTCTGTTATGAAATATGTTTAGATTTCACTTTCGACCACAGTTTCAGTTATACTTCTGTCAGTGCAAGTGAACCAGGAAGTTCATGCTTATACCATAACTACACATGAAGATTGTGGCCCCTTTTTAACACTTAAGTCAAAAAGAGCAACCTTTCTATTCTTCCTCTATATTGTAGACCGTTAGAATAACTCACCGGAAATTACTGTGCTGTGGAAGTTTCAACAACTTATTGTACTTGAGAATAGTCAACCTGAACTTTTACAGTATACGCTACTACAATGTCATTCTTTGTCATTGTGACATTCTTTTGTCTGTGGAGAAATATGTTTGGATTTCACTTTCGGCCACTGTTTTAGTTACACTTCTGTTAGTACATGCAAACCGGGAAGTCGCGTGCTTACCACAACTGCAATGAAATAAAATGGTAGTTTTCATTTCATTTCGAGTGAAACCTTGACTATTGAAATCCAATGCCATATTTCTGGTGTTTATATCGGAAAACACTGTATCGATGTTAAATGACACACCCCAGTTTTGCATGAATAACTGTTGAACTTACGAAATGATTTAGCTAGTGAGTGAGTGAGTTGGTTGGGTAGTTAGTGTATTAGTCCGTTGGTTAGTTAGTTAATAAATCTGTTAGAAGTATTTTAGTTTGCTCTGCATAACAGAAGCGAGATATAGACGCCGCTTTTCCGACAGCGGCGGCGGCGGCGTTAACAATAAAACTTAAACAAGGTTTATTCTTGAATTTTGGACATAATTTTGAATGTTTAAGTTCTTATTCCTTGGAACTTAGACATAAGGGTTATGAAGTATCACTTATTATTTGAGTAGAATTTCAGGTCATAAAATTAAGGTCAGAGGTCATTCAAATCAACATACTCAGAGTTTAGTTGTGGAGTCAACATCAAAAACTTAACCTACAGTTAGTTCTGTTTGTATTATCTGATAGGGCTTTGTAGGGGCTTTCAAACTTTAACACAGAGTGTGTAGGTTTAAAAATAATGCTAATTTATGCAAATTTATCTAAAAAATTAATGAAAAATGTCAAAAAGGGCCATTTCTTTATTTTACAACTGCTCCTGATGCTTATTGTTCAAACTGATAGACTGGATCAGGGCGTACATACCTTTTCACAGAATTTGGCAATTCCTTAATTATGCTAATTTATGCATTTTTTGGATCAAAGAAAATGACAAAAGAACCCTGAAAGCCTGAAATGTCATAATTATGAAATGTGTTCTGTCTAAAATCGCGAGATGCAGGCGAGACATATATTACGCATTACATAAGTTTCTTGCCAGTTGCTTATAATTAGTCAGTCAGTCAGTTAGTTAGTTAGCTAGTTAGTAGTTAGCCAGTTAGTTAGCTAGTTAGCTAGTTAGTTAGCTTAGTATGTTAGTTAGCTAGTTTGTTAGTTAGTCGGTCAGCTAATACGTGAGTTAGCAAATAAGCTACTTAGATGATTGGTTAGTTTGGGAAGGTGGACTTACCGAACACAGGATATCACTGTTGACCAACAAGTGTCCGTTGTCGTATATCGACCAGATCGAGAAATACATACTCGTCAACGTCACACCCAGATCCATGATGGTCAAGTTGACAATCAAGAGATTGTGAAGATTTCTCCTCAAGGTCCGATCACGGAGGATGGTGGTCATCGCCATCAGGTTCGTAAACAGCGCCCCCACGAAGATGATGGACATGGTGAGGCCTTCGATGATGGCGACGGGCGACGTCGGTTCGTGGTCGATCGTGAGTTCGTGGTTGTTGGTGGTCGATGCCTCGGAGAGGTTCGATGACACGTCGTGGTAATCGCTGGTCGTCATAGTGAAGAAGACGGTGTTTGTCTCCACTGTGTTGCTGTGGAAAGATAACCCTGATGGGTAACTTTAAGCTGTTTTTTTCTACACTTCAGAATATATCGCGGTACATGAGAAACAACCATGAAGACTGAAGGATATTTTGTAGATTAGCCAATAAATGCAATTCATAAATAAAAGTAAGAGTACAAAGTAGAACAATTAATTAAGGTTTAACTCCTAAAGTCCGCTGCAAATTGTTTCATACAGAGATGCGTTTTATAAAAATGTAATTCTAGCCGTCAAAACCAGAAACGATTTCACTTCCGACGAAACACAGTCGAGGCGATTACAAACTGATCAGAATTCACCTTTCAAATCCTGAATTAATAGTCCAGACACGATTCTTCCATCGTTCTCCGCTAATGGGCCGACTACACTTTGCCTTAAAATTTTGTTTATGATATGTTTCTTTTTAATCTGATGTTGTACCGTTCCTACTATCAAATGATTAGAGCAACGGAGATTTCTGATCACATCGCCGCTCGCTACGGCAACAATTTTACCCAAACAGCGCATAGGACCCGGGGCATAGGAGACTCACGCAGCCAAACACCAACGAAGTTTAAGACAATGAAACCACTGAGAGACGAACCGAACCGTAGTATACCAGGCGAAGCACAGTTGCTAGCAGGAGTCGGATCCCAATTACACCAAGTTTGCTTACCTTAATAGGTTTATATTGTCGGTCATTTATACTTTATGGTTTTGGAGTAGAGCAGTAAACACATTCAGGCCATTGATTGGGTCATTAGCAGCATAAACTTGTCTGTGACGAAAACTATAGCTTTTTTTCTGTTCTACGCCAATGACGTAAATTGTGACTGTTGTCAAGACAAAAACAAAAAGCGAAAAAGAAATGCAATAAACGTACAAGTTTCAACTTCCTTCGTCAAATGAATCCTGCATGAGAAAGTGGTTGTGCTCCTCTCCCTCTCTGTCTCTGCCTATTGACATGCAATGGGTGAACACAAGTCATGACCATAAGTCACAGGGCTGCCACTCAAAATTGTAATTTTCCCCTACGCCGCATGCGTATTTCCCCTACGCCCAATAGGCCAATTTTTCCCCTACGGAGCTATGTTTCCCCTACAAAAATCCACTTTTCCCCAATGAAGGTACGTTTTCCCCAACAAAATAACCTTAGTAAATGCAAAAGATTTATCTTAATTGAGAAAGTTGACATTGTGATCACCTCTATACTGCGGCATGCGCGCATTACGGTTTTCTTAATTATACGATTATAGTGACCAACTTGGACAATGGATTTATCCAAATAATGTCTACAGACGAATAAATATGGGAGTTCTTAGAAAATCTTTGAGGATTTAAGAATATCTTTTGAAAATTGTCAAAACCCCCTACAAATCATCAAAAAATTCCTACTTTCCCCTACGGAAGGTCATTTTCCCCGTAGGGATTCCCTACTCCCTACGGTTGTCTAAAATTCCCTACGGTAGGAATTTTCCCCTACGAGTTGCAGCCTTGATAAGTCACGACAATAATGATCGATTGCGTATATCGAATGTACTGTGATCGAAAGTGCATTCATATTGATCGAAAATCGAGATCCGGGAACATTTAGAATCAAAGCTGTCGTGACAGTAATGGAGAGGATCTGTAGCCCTATATACTGATTTTAGCCCCTTATTTGCAGACCAGACCCTCGTAAAAAAAAAAAAAATGTTGGTGTACAGTCATAGACCAGTGATTTTAAGGCGTTCTCTCACGATCTTACACTCGGACCATATCACGCCTGCATGGGGAGTACCAGCCCGGCCTGCCAGAGGCGTTCAAGCAAAATTGCTTTTTCTTATTCTCAGATACCCAATTGTACTCCTTGGTGGAAATGGGTTGTGAAGATAAAGTATCTTGGCCAAGAACACAGGTTCGACGGGATTCGAACCAAGAATCTCTCATTCGGAAAACACTTTCTTATCCACTAAGCCACGATGCCTCCAGTACAAGCTTGCATCATAATCAGGGGCGTCGATCCGTGTTTCGGATGAGGGGGGGGCAAAAGTGAAAAAAATGTCCAAAATTTTCGGCGCGCTCCGCAATGCAGAATTTGGTGCGCAAAGCGCGCCGAAAATTTGACAATGTTGTATTTTTATGCTAAGTTTAATGGTTTTATAGTGCTTTCCATTACTTTTTAAGCATATCCTTGCATTGCATATTATGAATTTTTCAAGTTGTCAAAATTATTAGGGGGGGCAAATCGATATGTTTGCCTCCCCCTCCCCCAAATATTTTCATTGGGGTGGCGACTGGCCCCTTACCACCCCAGGATCGACGCCCCTGATCATAATGAGGCTAGTTCAAGGACTCTTGTTTCAATTTTTACGACCATATTGTGTTTCTAGGCGATTACAATAATAGCGTTGGGTTGAAGAGTTATGTTCAGCTCAATTTGTATATAAAAGCGAGAGAACTGTGCAAAATAGAACTAGTCATGAATTTCTCAATGATCATGAATTCTGCTTCGACACTGGCTAGAGTTTTGCCAATCTTACTGCTTTGTCGATCCCGTCCATATACTCAACACTCCCATACAGCCCCCCCCCCCACCACCCCCCTTTCCAGGTATCTTCTGGCGTTAATGATCGTCAGATTTATAATGGCATGATTTGTTCGATAAAGCTTACATGTACATACTCACTTTTATTAAAGTTTACAAAGAAAACGGGGAAATTCAGCAGAGATACTGTCTTCCAGGCTGAATAATTTACAGCTTATGCAAGTAAGTTGTTAGTTTAGTAGCATGTATGAATACGTGCGTGAATGATCTGTGACCACGTCTCTATGGAAACGTTTTAAGTCTAATGTACGTCCGACTACGTACTTTAGTTCGGCAGTCATTACGGTATACGACTTCTTAATCGCAGTTTGTTTATGCCATACGATGTGAACGAACGTTTTAATGTACAGAGTGTGGATTTTCTGATTTTTTTCCTATAGTACGTGGTTAAAGTAAATATATTGTTGTAATACTCTTAGAAATATACATGTACGAAGCGTAGAATCAAAAAAATATCCGACGGCTCTGCTTTGATTGAGAGTTCTCATTATGTTGCTTTGGCGGCAGGCTGCACCCTTTTGGAACAAAAAATTTTTTTCATGCAGAGAGATCCTTCTAAGTGTTCGATGGTGTTGTTCAGGCCAGGTTGGATCGTTTTTTTATACAGACCTATTAGCTAAACGACAATCCGACCCAGTTCATTCTCATCATACCTGGTTCTTGTCAGATCAGCTCGTGGCCATATACCTGAAAATAAACTTCCTTCTCCACGCATGAGAGGAAGTGCTTTTGTGCGCAGGCATGAAGTCTCATGCTTGGCTGATAAAAGTTATCAAGATGATTATGTATTCACACTGTCTGGAATACCTGGCAGGATCAACAAAGTAAACATGACTTTCCGATATTTGTGCATGGTGGGCTGTTGGTAAATTCACATCCCAATCTCTACTCATGATGTACGCTTCTAAGGTAAGCGTAATGAAAAGAAAGAAACGGTCTTTTGAACATTAACAAGACTATCGACAGGCTTCGAATCTATTCAAGACTTTACAACTGAGTTACAACAGGAACTCTAGCTGAGGGGAGAGGGAGCAGCTCAATCTCCTGCTAGAAAAAACAAGCGCTAAGGGAACTCTGATTAGGTCTCGCTTTCAATAATTGCCAATGAAGCTGAATACAAGTTCGCAGCTTCTGTTTTACAATCTTGAAAAACAATATCGGTATTTCAAAACAATGTCTCGGTATACGGCCTTCATCTGGTGTTAATCAGCAGAGGATCAAAGGTAGCAAGATTCAAAGCTCATTGTTAGAAATTCTCTATGAACGCTTAATAGTAGTATGTTCCGCACGTGACCAGAAATCTTGTAGACTATTCGTGATTCCGAATCTTCCTGCGCTTGAAACCTCAAGAATCTGGAAAATCTTCTTGACGCCCGCTCGCTTTGACACGTGATGACATTACCATTCTGTGAAAAGCAGTTGGAAATAACAAGTCTCCCTCTTGGATGGCCTGTCTTCGAATTTACCGTCAACTTTTGGCCGCTCATTACAAATGATCCTCCGCTTTCTGTTCATGCAAATACCATCCCCATTACAATCTGGGAATGCTTCCAAACTCCTTTCATAAGGCGGTTATTACCCTCCTTCGCAAGAAAGGGGATTTGGCCAACTTGCCAGAATTGGCCGGCTGTATCCCTTCTCAACACGACTACAAAATTTTTGCTAAGGTACTTGCAAACAGACTTAAACTGTGTATTGGCGATATCGTTCATCATGACCAGTCGTACTGTGTACCGTGGTAGATCAATATACGACAATATTATCATTGATAAGAGATTGTTATTCACTTGCAAATTGCAATAACTTCCCTCTTGCTATTGTTAATCTGGAATGCAGAAGAAGGGCTTTGATAACGTTGACAGGCACAGTATGCTGTTCAGCACAATGAACGGCATGGAGTATCGAGACTTTCTTATCTCACATGTGTAAAACTCTTGTAACAAAAATGCTTGAGGGTCTTGTTAAGGTGTGCAGATCTTTACTCCGCGACTTTTGCCCCTTTCGTAAAGGCATTCGTCAAGGTTGTCTATGTCTGTGTTGTAATAATTCTAATCGGCCATACGAACCCCTTCCCTAATCTTTAAGAAAACCCTCCATATTCTGGTTTTACTTTGCCCAACACCGGAAGCGAAGTGTCTGGTATCGAGCATAAATGCTGAATGATATACTCTATTTTTGTTAGCGCTCTGACTTCGGTTTTGACAACAATTCAAAGAGTGTATTAACTTTTCAGTACTCGTCATCAAATGCCTGTTTAACGCAGAGAAATGCCAGATTATGGCTAGGGTCTTGGTCTAGACGGAGTGAAAATCCTCTTCACTATTTAAGTGGTATAGAATGAAGGACTAACTTTTCTTGGGTTCACCTTGGTGACAAGCAACAGCATTCCATAAATCAAAAATTGGATGAAGTGTAAGAAAAACTAAGAACAAAACTCTCACACGTGATCCTCCATTAACATAGTTTCCTCTCATTGAAAGGCAAAGATTCTTCGTAAGGGCAATCAATTAGCTGCCTCAAAAATCTTTCTACGCATTTGCCCAACTCTTTCTCCCGCGTAAGTCGATATGACAGAACTTCAAGAGATGGCTTTATCAACTTGCAGTCTGGTCTAATAAAAGACATCTTTTGAAAAAACAGATTTTATATCAGGAACCAAATAAATGTTGGACTTTTGTACGTAATGTGTGTCTCCAAGCACGCGTTTCTTGCTCATTTCGTTTTGGCTTCCTTGCAGCGTTTTTGATCTTCTTCCCATCGACTGCACCTATGCTCCTGTGTTCTATAACCTAAAAGAAGTACAAAAGACTCACTTATGAAGTTTCGCAGTTGGTTTCCTCATTGAACAGATCAAAATATCGACAGCGAAGCTTGCACTTGTTTTTACTCTGAAATGGCTGAGCTGGGCTTGAGATCCGCCTCCGCGAGCACGTATTGAAAGTTTCGTCCTTCTCGTCAACTCATGTGTTATTATAATATTCTTTAAACTAGACCCCTTTAACTCTCAATGTGATTTGGATGGCACTATGGTTCCTCCCTGCTCCGACTTTTGCACCGGGAATCAAACTATCGTGAAAGCCAACTCTTCTGCACCTTAGACAAATGGCAGGTGGCTCCGGCTGAAAATATAAACTCTCACGCAACATGTTTTCCGTCCTTCTGTTCGCCTCCTTGAACTTGAATTCTTGGATGCACAAGAACTGTCCAAAACTTTCACGTACTTCTTGTCCAACGGAACTTGAGACTTCCGGCTTTCCACTTCATCATCTTGGGCTGCAATCATTTTTGTCTCCATAACTGTCAAAGCAATGATGCGATACGAAGCTTTCTCATCACATCCACGCAGAGCGATCTGTCCGCGACCTCTTCAACGTCTCGCACAAGACTCTCTTTCAATATCTTTCTTGTCCAGGCACACTGGTCATGACATTGGCATTCTAGAACCTTCTTGTCGAGTTGCTTGGAGCGAAATATTTCAAGTGCACTCTTCAAAAGAAGTATGGAGACGTCCAGTTCAAACTCTGCTACAATGTTCTGCACTTCATTGGCGTTCTTCCATATGAATGATGGCCGAACATGTTCTTCATTCGATGTGAATCGGTTGGCGCGCGAAAGAGGCACAACTCTTCATCCTTCTCGTTGCCTGTGCCGTTCATCCAACCTGCATTGGGGCCTTCTTCAAGCCATTCCTATCGACCGTAGCTGCTGGCCACGGCTAAGCTGAACTTTGGAACTTTATTGGACTTTGATTCGCGCGTGTACGCGGAGGTCGTTTGGCAGGGAGACTGTTCGCAAAGGGACTATCCAACTTGCCTTGATTAATCAGTTTGAGAGCAACTGTAACTGCGCTTTATCGCACATCTCAATTTTGTCGAACCCTGCTACCTATTTGTGACCTTCAGAATAAAAAAAATCATTCCTAGACTTTGAGTCTAGCAAAACTTCAAACAACTTGTGTGGTTCAAAAAACATGGTCTGCAAAACGAATTCAATATTTCCTTGACGAATACAACCTCACATGGTTGATTTAAATTTGTTTTGATGCTCTACGTTTAAAATTTGTCAGTTTGAAAAGCTGATGAGTTGAAAGTGATAACTTTTGCACTGTTTTTTGTACATTTAAGGAAATAATTTCCGCCGTATTTGTTATGATTTTTGATATCTTTGCACTAGAACGAGTTGTTCCAAAAATAATAATCTTCGCACTTTTTGCAATGAATATTTCTAATATTATCATCAGAATACCATTGGCTTAATAATTTGTGTTTCATGTGAAAAATTTTGTCCTGTTACAAACCCTTTTAATTTGTAATATTATGCAATTTCTTTTTATGAATCAATTTTTTCACTTTAAAAAAACAAACTTTCTTTCTTATTTCTCCTTCCTCCCTTCTTCTTTCCTTTTTTTCTTTTTTTCGCTTTCTTCTACATCTTCTTCGGCTTTCTTTTTCTGCTGCCTCTCCTCTTTGTAATCATTGCCGCAAGTGGTGGCTTTGTTTCTTTTTTCGCTCCGTATATTGTTGATGTATTTGAAGTTCATCTCAATTGTCAATTCTTTATGTATTTATGCAACATTTCAATGACTGCTTTTTTTCATGACTGCTGTATTTGCTGTGATTTCTTTCATGACTTGTGGCTTATTTTTGTTATCAATTTTGAATTATGTATATATGGCAAAAATTGAATTTAATGGACGGTTTAACTTTGAAAAGTCAAAAAGTCTTCTCTTCTTCTCTTCTTTCTTCTCCTCCTCTCCTGGCTCCTTTTCTTCTGCTTCTTCTGCTTGCTCCTTCTTCTTCTCTTCTTTCTTCTTCTTCTTCTTCTTCTTCTTCTTCTTGCTTCTTTTTCTTCTTTTCCTTCTTCTTCTTCTTCTTCTTCTTCTTCTTCTTTTTCTTTTCTTTCTCTTCTCCTTCTTCTTTTCTTCGTCTTACTACTTTCTCATTATTTTTCATTTTTTTATTATCTCAATCAATTTTTACTATAATAAATGCAAACACTTCCAACCTGTCCATCCTTATTGAGCCAACGCTCTCTTCTCCTCGCCAGCGCCCCCTAATTTATCATGTACGCCTTTGCATATTTTATGTTGGAAAC
>JZLH01S0011374.1:32943-45641 GCA_001188425.1 Eucidaris tribuloides
GTGACCTTATGACCCCCAAATAACATTGAGGTCCCTGCTTACGCATCTACCACCCAAGTTGGTTCACAAATGGCGCTTGCTGCCGTTTAGAAAGCTTACCTAGTTTGGGCCCTTTATGGCCCTGCCCCTGCCCCCCCCTGCGGGCGGGGGGCGTGGTGTATCCATTCCACAAACCCACTTTCCCCCTCCCCCTGAGGATCCATTCCCACCCAAGCTTTGGTCTAAATCATTGATTGTTCGATCGTGTTGAATGTGAGTATATTTCCTATACGGCCATACCCCCAAACTTTTGCCCCCTTGGGGGCCAATGTGCCGGGCCAACCCTGGGCATTCGCTCGATGAGGAACATAATTCAGCCACATATAGACGTATCTACACACAAAGTGGCCTTAACTAAACTTATTTCTGGATCTAGCAGAAGAGATGTTTGAAAACTTACCTATTTTTGCCCTTTAGGGCCCTCGCCCTGGCCCCCCGGAGGGGCCCAGGTGGACCAGTTTAGGACCTTGAATCCCCACCCCTAAGGCATCATTCCTGCAAGTTTGGGCCAAATGCCAATTAATGCATTTTGAAGGAGAAGCTGAAAATGTGAAAAGTTTACGCCACGACGCACGACGAACGACGCACGACGCACGACGAACGACGGAACGACGGACAAAAAGCGATCGCCAATAGCTCACTGAGCCTTTGGCTCAGGTGATGCTAAAAATCTCGAGTTGAGAAAAAAACATTACGTATTCATTGCCCTGGAAGCGGACATGAAGGTAAAAAAAAAATAATGATGTATAAAAAAAAACAATAATAATAACTACATGAATTATATATGATTGCCATCCCCGGATCCTTCCAGGGCTCCATTACCTGAATTTCTTGTTGTTGCGAAAAAGCACATGGGGCGCGTTGAAGTGGAACCAATATTTAATAGGTACTTGATGATGAATGAAGAACTGCAAAATAAATTTCTGTTATTTTTGGATAAATTGATAAATTACCATAATTAATTAATGGAGCAACAGTTAAAAATTCTGTTGTAGAAGTGAGTGTACCAAGTCTAGCTCTACCAGATAAAGCCAAAACTAATCAAAATTGGGTGAGAAATGAATGAGAAGAAGCATTTTTAAAATTTCTATTTGTGATTTGAAAGTAAATTTGCATAAATTTGGCATTAATTGGATTAATTTAAATTTGCATAATTGATTAATTTCACGAATTTTGTGTAGAAGTCTTGAAGCCCCCACCAGCCCTATCAGATCAAACAAACAGAATGAAAATCTGGTCAAGATAATGTGAGAGAAGAAGCAATTTTGCTTATTTTTGCGAATTAATTTTTGCATAAATTACCATAATTTGAATTTAATTGGAGTATAATTTCACAAATTCTGTGTAGAAGTTTAATGTGCATAACTCAGCGCCTACCAAATAAAGTAATCACAATGTAAAATTGGCTTTGAGAATGAATCGAGAAGAGAGCATTTTTGTGGATTTCGGGAAAAATTTGCCAATAAAATTTGCATAAATTGTATCAATTTAAATTCGCATAAGTGATTAATTTCAAAATTTTGTGCAGAAGTTCTTGAACCCCCACCTACCTTAAAAAATCAGATCAACAAACAGAATGAAAATCGGCCGTTCAAGAAATGTGGAAAAGAAGCAACCTTTTTCTTATTTGGGGATAAATTTGCATAAATTACCATAATTACATCAATGGAGTATAATTTCAAAATTCTGTGTGTGTAGAAGTTTGAATGTGCATAACTCAGCCCCTACCAACATAAAAGCAATCAAAATCAAATTGGTTGAGAAATGAAGGAGAAGAAGCATTTTTTTGATTCGAATAAATTTGCATAAATTAAAAAAAATATAATGGATTCACGATTCTGTGTGAAGTTTTTAAATCCCTCACCTAGCCTATCGTATGAAAACAATCAGAATCAAATTCGGTTGAGAAATGACGAAGAAGAAACATTTTTCAAAACTTGTGGACGGTACGCGTGACGGAAGGCGGACGGACGCCGGACGCCACGCCATGCATCAAGCTCATCGCGTCCATTCGGCCGGATGAGCTAAAACTTTTCAAATGTGACAATCAAGCGAGTGCCACTTCAGTTCTCCCCTATAGACTACTGTTGTAATTAGAATTTTTGTCACCAGGAATTTATTAACTGCCTACAATTATTCATCTGTACATAGTTTGCCTAGTGACAGCCCATAAATGTCTAAGCGCTTTGTCTTTCTAGGTGTTTACATGTCCAGTCATTTTTGAATATATTTGCATTAAATTAGGCATTGCTATTAATGATTTCAAAAATTCTGTTGTTACAAATTTGAGACTTATCAAGCCCTATCACATAAATAAGGTACCCGATAGTTATTAGTTTGGCATTTTAAAAATGATTTTAATATTTGCCATATATATTCACTATATAACATTTGTGGAAGAGCCCATTCATAAAATTGTCAAATTTGCTTTTGACATATTTGACAGTGTTTGACAAGGACAAATAAACGACCTTACAACACATAAGTTCAGACAGTTATGCTGCTCACTTGTAAAATATGCTTACAAATAAAATTGCAACCTGAATTATTCGTCGGCGATGAAAAATTCTTGCAACACATCAGTCTTCAGTGTGTCTCAAAATGAATTGTGCCCAGTAAAAAGTGCCCTTGTTGTAATGAGAACAGCTGCATGTTTTGGCTGACATGCATGGCTTACATCACCATTCAAGGCATCAGTCCTAAGCTTTTAAATGCATTGTTTTGTTCTGTTGGCTTGCTTTTAGAATCCTGAGATATGTCAGTTTAACAACGAAAAGATAAGAATCACAAATGTGCCACTTTTACTACAGTCACATGATTGCATCAGGCCCTCTTCCGTAAAAAGTGCACACAAATAATTGTGATTGCATCCTTTTGTTGCTTACAAGATATCTCGACGATTATTACAAGCGCATTTGAACGAAGAACAATATTTGAAGCTAAGACTTCGCCCTGATTTTGACGTAAAAATGTGTCACAGCAGTATTATAACTGTCAAAAAGAGGCGCTTTTCTCTTGAAATTTTTTTTGAAAAGGTGCTGCAGCAAGTCCTCAAAAAATGGTGCAAGTGAAACCGCCCTCTTTGGCAATTAGAAATACTCTGTGGTGACATAACGCTTACATCAATTGTTAATGGCCCAAAGTCTAGCTTTTTTTTTTTAATTTAAATTTAAATTTTAATTTTTCAATTTTCTAAAAAGAAATTTGCAAGCTGAAAACTTGTCGTCACATTTTGCTTGACATCAAGAGTCAAGGAGCTTTAGTCTTGCTTTCAAATATAATGCTTAATCTTTGTCAATTTTGCTGTTTTTAATTTCGATTTTCGAATTTAATGTCTTGTAAACAACAAAAAGTGTAATCACAATGCTGTCACTATATACAAAGGGACTGCATTAAAAGTGGGCCACAATTGTGATTTTACCCTTTCTTATTGTAGATAAACATATCTTCAGATTAACAACAACAAATTGAACAAAACTTACATTATTTGAAAGCTAAGACTAAGCTCTGTTGATATTGATGTAAGCAAATTGTGACGACAGTATTTTCACCTTGCCACAATTGTTTTTAGACACACTGCTATGGGGGAAAACTGGAATGGTCGTTTTAATAATTTTCACTTTTTTTAATGCACTTAATGATCATTTTGAACTGTACTTTTTTCAGGGCTTAATTGTTGAAAACCTCTTATCAAAAGGACACTAGTAGCATAGGGAATCATGTAGCTCACATGCTTCTAAATGGAAATATTGTTATACGATGCCTTTGAGGAGCTCCCGCAACGAGCTATCACATAAACTTAGAGCAAATTCGATCTGCGCCGCAGTCAATCGGTGCTATGCCTCCGCAGTCCGGACTCCCATATCAATTGATGTAATTTGAAAATGCTTCAAGTTACCTAGTAGCAAGGACCAATGAGATGAATAAGCCCATGCTGACCTCTGACCAAGTAAAAGTAAAAATCCAATTAAGCAGTTCTAAATTATTGTGACAATAAGCTCAATATGACATGAGGCCTTGGCACCTTTCACTCTGACCATTTCAACTCCAAAATTTAATCAGCTAATTGGTGCCTTATATTAGATACTCCCAAGTTACATCAAAATTAGACCAGTCATACTCAAGTTATCACAGTAATGAAAACCGCATAATCAGAATATTTAAAGCAGAATAACAGTACTGTGGCTGATTACTTGGCAGAACAACAACATTATTAATTCAACTGCTTTGCAAACCTTCTGTCAACCAGCATGGTATTCTAAAATGTCACTATAGTACAGGCAGAGAGTGAGTTGAAAACAACAGAACACTTCGTTTTGGACATATCGCGTTACACAAATCCCGCACTGCCTGACAAAGTACGTGAACACAGTAAATCTATATGTGGGACTATGTTAATTGTTGCCTACCATACACACTGCAGCAACGGAGCCTACTCCGTCGGGTATTCAAACTGGCAATTCCTCAACTTGTTTATTGCATATGAAGTGGAATTAGTCCCACATTATAATGCAAATGTAATTTACTCTCAGCTGGAAAATATGGAAATACGTAAAATTTTGATGAAAAAATTTGTCATCATCATTCTCGTTAAGGCCTTGGCTGACCGAACCCTCGGAAAAAGCCACCAGACAAGAACCCACCCCACCCCTTTGACCTTTCAATCTCCAAAATCTAATCCAGTTCATTGTCGGTGCCTCATAAATACATACTTCACCCACGTTACATGAAATCCGGACTGCCGTTCTCAAGTTATCGCAAGTAACGAGCCAAAAATCAGACATATTTTAGGCCCAGTGACCTTTGACCTTTGAGCTTCCATAGAATCTAAATCAGCATTCATGGTGCCCCTCATAATACATTACTTCACCCAACTTACATGAAAATGCGACCAGCTGCTTCTGCAAGTTATCGCCGGGGTTACGAGCCCAAAATCATACATGATTTTTAAGCCCTGGACCTTTGACCTTTCGAGCTCCAAATCTAATCAGTTCATTTGCGCTGCCTCATAGTCATACTTGGTCCTAGGCTTACATTCAAAAATCCAATGAAGTGGTCTTCAAGTTATCGCCACCGGTAATGGAGATCTGGGGTAACGGACGGCAATGACGGACAAACCCAAAAAAATGATGCCTCCGGCAACTTTGTTGCGGATCAGCCCATAAAAACTATCACAATCCACAAGAAAATAAAGGGGAAGTAACATTTTTTGTGATTTTAAAAACAAATTTGCCAGCACCAGAAATAGCATAAATTAAGTAGAAGTCCTCACCTAGCTTTATCAGTCTAAGCAATCAGAATAAAAAATTTGGTGAAGAAATAACAGAACAGTAGCAAATCTGTAATATTTTGAACACAGGCAGAGAGAGAGAGAGAGAAGAGACACACACACACACACAGCGTACGGAGGCCCGTTTCATAGTCCCCTTCGTTAAACTTCTTTTCGGCGAGCGGAACAATTAAGTATTTTCAAGGCTATTAAGATAACATCTCAGAAAAATGAAAATTTTCATTTTTGTGTAAAAAAAATGGTGGGTTTCTCACAGCTGAATGATCCATTGTGCAGTTTTCTATTGATCTTTGGATATTGCCAAAAAATTTAAATTTGTGTTCTGCATTACTACAATTATTCTGAATTTTCATTATATTATTAAATCAACTTGGTATTCAACCTGGCGATTCACCTGTTGAAGTCAATCAACACAGGGCAGTGCTATTTGGTAAAATCTTGGGGGGGGGGGACGTGGTGGGGGGCATGGGGTGCGGCATAATCCGCATGAATTTTTTTTTGCCCTGCCGAAAAAAAAACCAATTACCCAGCCGAAATAGCAAGGAACAAGGGGGCGGCTGTGACAAAATCTCTCGAAAAAACAATAAAATTTTCACCGTAGTTTTAATTACTATGAACACAATGATGTGGGCCACATACATGTAAGCCAGCCATGCTTTACGTCTCAACACCAAAGCTAAAGTAACAGGGGTACAGTCGCTCCCTGTGTTCATCACAACATTGAGCGTGTAAAAATGCTATTATATTGGACATCTAAAATTGGTCAGGAAAAACAGTGCCTCAATACTTACACTGCAAAAAAACAAGCTTGCCATGCTCTGCATTACTTATAAACCAGCGGCTCTGGCTGCTGCTACACTGATCACAAATAGCCACCAATAAAATGCAAGCAGATGACCAGTTGCATTGTTTCATCAACTCCTGAGCATTAAAATTAACCACCAGAGGCAACTTAATGTAATATTGATATTTTATTCATCTTGAGGTGGTCATAAGAATATATTGCATGATATATCGACAAATGATCTACGACACAAACTATAAATGGTACCCTGGGGTACTAAATAGCAAATCTGCATTTTTATTGCATTGATTTATTATTTTTTTCAGGCACCTCGTGCCCTGGTATACACAAGTGCTGTAAATAGTTTATGTCTTTGAAGTGTCTGAAATTAATCAATTTTAAAAAAGCTTAAGCCTTCATTTATTCACCCCAAACTTTATTCGAAGTTTTATGTTCTTTGTTGTGCACTTGCTCAGCCTCTGCCCATCGATAACCACGTGATTTCAGTTGCATCATAATGCGAAAGAAAATACATTTTGCGACACAAGACTGGGTTTACATGCTGTTACAACCGGCGTTCTGCAGCCATGTGGTGACCATCAAACATTTAGAGAGCTCCCAAGACAATAGTCTGATATACTTCATAAGACGAGTACATCCAAATATGTATCATTATTAATTTAACATCACTAGAAACATATACAAAATATGGAAATTAATTATTCTTCTTAAATCCAACTGAGATGACATAATTCTATTAATTATTAAATTAACACGAAAGCAAGGATCATTATTAGAAAGTAACGATATAGTGTGATTCACGAAAAAAAATGAGATTAGTTTGATAATACGTCATTTGTGTGGAAGACTGGATGAACTCGTTTGCCACAGGTTATCAGTCAGCTACAGGCCAAACATGAAAGTATCCGGATGTATCTGACATTTTCTTATATCACTGCGGTCTCTCACTACAGTCCGTATACGCGGATCCTTTGCACGCGCATTGCGCAAGGGATACGTGATAATATCATGGCACTTAAAACCCCCATTTAGATTATATTTATTATCTGCAAGAGTTCTCATCATCAAATACACCAATAATCCCTAATTAGATACTGATCACATTATCAACATCTTGGACTGCGTTGCCAGTGCTAACTCCCTGACTTATTTGCCAGACTATTCCATTCCGATGCAACACATGTTTCTGACACACCAAAAAATGTGTCATTGCTAAATCTTCACCACCCAAAAAAACCCCAAATGTTTGTGCCAAAATAATGTAATCTTGAGCGCTTTGCGTAAAAAACTGAGGAATCAGATACTATATATCAACATCTTGGACTGTTTGCCGAGTTGCTAACTTCTGTTCTGACTCAGAACAAAAACGGTGGCATTGATTTAATACAGCCAATCTGTTTCTAGTTGTAATGCCTTGTTTCTTTCTCCTTGTGTGGTTGAACTAGCTCTGTTCCACATATGAGAAAGGTTCCATTGCAACCCACATGAACAGGGGAACTATTTTTTTTTTTTTCGGGGGCCCCAAAATCAGTTTTTGTGAAAATTTTGGGGGCTACTTTTTGAACTTTCAGGGGCTACTTTTTCCATTTCGGGGGCTCCACTTTTCGGGGGCTACCTTTCCACTTATTAATAATTAATGGTTTTATGTGAAGTTTACTGACGATCACTTTCACGCTGTTAAGCTGATCAACATACTGTACATACTAGCAGGGAGAAAAATTTGTTTTTTGTTTCCAGGGCTCTTTTTTACACTCAAAGAATTTTTTTTTTTTTGGGGGGGGGGGGCTACTTTTTATATGTTAACATTTTGGGTGGTTACTTTTCACAGTAATTACCTGAATTACACACAATAATATGTTTTATTTCTAGCGATTGCCATATTAAAAACTAGTTTTTATTCCCTAGACTAGTTTATAAGCTCACAAGGGGGGGGGGAGAGAAAGAAAAACAAGAAGGAAATAGGAGGGGAAGGAAAGGAGGAGAAGGAGTAGAAGGGAGAGAAAATAAGAAAAGAAGAAAGAAAGGAAAACAAAAAGAACAAGAACTTAGAAGGAAAAGAATCAGAAAAAAGGAAGCAAAAATAGATGGCTATAATAACTGAAGTCCTAGCAATGTAATTATAATACATTTTAGTACGTAGTTGCAGCATCGGTAAAAAAAAAACCCAAAAACAAAAAGACAGTTTTGATCCATTGATATTTTCTCACAAATGTTTTGACCTCTAGCAGTGGTCTTTGAACTCAAGCCACTACCCAAGCTTGTATGGAGACAATGAAATGTCTGGGCTCAGAGCCAGAGAAAGTAACATGATCTCCAGTGAATGGAGTGGGGCATTATCATGCCTATTGCTTAGTCTAGATACCATGACCATGTGCGACAAGGGCCACGCAAACATGTGGTTTGGGCTTGATTAGCTATCATAACTTTGATTATCCATGAATAATAGTTTGGCAGTCAGACTAGTTTCATAGCAACCTAGAAATATATTCTTGGATCGTGCTTTCCGATGTTCTCGGCTGGTTTGTTGTTTTTCTGTCCGTTTTGATTGTGAAATACATGTAGGTCAGCAGCAGTAGTCACTATTTAATTAGATCGGGCGGCCTGATTTCCGGGGCGGCTTTATTGGACATTGTTGCCCCCGAAACCATGATTTTTCAGAATTTTTGAGGGCTCTGTTCTTCCTTTCCAGGGCGATTCTGCCCGCCGCCCCTGTGTGTTTTATTCCCTGCACATGAATGAAACTCTGCGCCAAAACATAAGGTAAAACAATGAGATTGCCAAATCATGAAAACAATAGAGGTTTTTAAATACTGCACCTTTCAACATGCACAAATGAGACATCACATATGAACAAGATGGTAAATCTTGCCAGAGAATCTCAGTTTTCCGGGTGCATCCCCAACGTTCTTTTGTAGACAACTATTTGTGATATGGAGATTTGGACATTTGATTTTCACTCGTTTACAAAAATACAAATAGAAAGAACATATCATCATTTTAGAAACTTGACATTTGTGACATACATGTATAAACAAATAAAACAAAATTATTAGCAGTAATCATGAACTAGAAATTAATTATCACATTATTACCATCTGCACTGAAATACTTTGGTCATACATGTATATGCCGCAGATACAACTCCTTAGAGCGGCACAATATGCTGCCAGAATGGTGCCCTGAAAACAGTGCAGAGGAAGACCACGAGCTACACATGGTTGGATGACATTGTTCACATGCTAGGAATACAACTTCCTGAAGCTATCTACTTGGCAGACCAAACTATGTGGATGGTGTATACATATGAAAGGGTCATCACGGGTCCGACACGACTTAACGGTACAAGTTAACAAGGTAACACACAACTATTAAGCCGATTGGATGATAGGTGTGTCCATCAAAAAGCTGAAATTACGTTTTATTCCAAAATACACAGAAATTGCATTTGTATTTCGCTTGGTCTTACCGTTAGCGGCCAGTGAATGATAGTGACTTTCTTGGTGAGCATGAACACGTGAAGAATGTAGAGAATGACGGTGAAGACCCAGGCGGAGACCGCTACAAATACGACCCAGCCGTATCCACCGAAAAAGTATGAGGTGCTTGCCACCACGACCCAGTACAAGAACCCAACAAGCTGTATAAGATAATTAAGACCGGACAAAGAGAGTGATAGAATAGATGTGAGGTTAAAAAGTTTGCATGGTAACATCTTACAAGCTTAAAACCAGTGTTTTTTTAATATTCAAACAAGTACATGTTGTAGATGTGGGGTTAAAAAGTTTGCACGGTAACATCTTGCAAGCTTAAAACCTGTGTTTTTAAAACTAAAACACCCCCTCCCAATGAAGGGGGGGGGGGACCGAGCAGGGAAATAATACACGGGGGCTTGGGACGATTTTGCCCCTGTAATGGAAAAAGAGCCCCCATAAATTGCTATAGGATTCAATACAAAAGAGTACTGGTATCTGAAACAGGAAAAGTAGCCCCAGAAACGGAAAACTTAATTTTTTCCCTCTGACTGAGGATACTTAACTTACAATGTGATACCTATGTGCCATGTCAAGACCTTAAAGACCTTAAAATGCTATGCTTCAGAACAGTGGTATGCTGAAAGTGCAATGTTCTGGACCGCTGAAAAAGTCACTCCGTTGGTGGGAGGGGGGGGGGGAACAGGGCACTGGGCCAAAATTGGTAGCGAATCTTACCTGCAATTTTTTTCAGGGCTTCATTTTTAGACCTTATCTGAGACACTGGTAACATGGGGAATCATGTTGCTCAGATTTTTTTCAACTGGAAACATTATATTTATATGAAATCTTTCAGTATGATGCCCTGGAGCGGCCTGTTAAGGATGCATTGGTACGAGGAACGGCAAATTTGGAGGTCTGTGGAACTGAAATGTAGGACTGAAAATGGGGACCTCAACCACTGCACATAGGTATCACACAATTATGCTAAATGCCTCCCCCCCCCCCCTCGACCAGATCATTTTTGTTCAGATTTGATGCATCCATTTGGGAGTCATACATTGCACAGTTATAGAGTGTAACCATAGAAAAGATTGTTTGATTGTAGACTACCAGTTTTTCCCTCTGATTTCACTATTTGTTCGTATGTCTACTGCAAGCTGCTATCTTTTACCATTTCGATCACTTGCACTATTGCTATCCAGATTGCCCATAATGACAGCTCACGATAAAGGGATTCAAGTCTGTCAGCTTCTTCACAGAGTGACAAAGGCTTAAGGCAGGTGGCAAATCAGTAGCAAAACATGAACATCAAAATTGATGAAAATACACACATATCATACCTGTTTTCTCTGCATTTTGTTCCTCATTTTAGTGGGGATTTTTGTACAGCAATGTAGTGCAGTCCCATGTATTGAAAATTTCATGACATTATTTTTTTTTGTAGTAAATATATCTGACAATCATCCAGCTTTCAGTGTGGGCTACCCAACTATCACCAAACCCCGAGATATTGTGGGTCTAATCAGCACACAATACTTCTTGAACGCAACCCAGAGGTTAGAAATAAATGGACAGTGAGGAAAGATGGGTTGTTTGTTTTTATACCAGTTTCAGGGAGGAAGGTCATTTGTACAATAAAAAATACAAAGGTATTGGCAAGAGGTTTTTTTTTTTTTTTGTTCTGGAAATGGAGTTGTGTTGAATACAGGTCAACTGTTGAATGGAATGTTAGTTTAGTATTTTGGATAGTGTAGTGGGTGAAATTGGAGTTCAGAAAAATACATATCCAGAATAAAATATACTGAATTGCATGAAAACTATCTTAACAGTAGTATTATTTCAATTTTAACCATGTATTGGCCAGTGAATAATAATGTGCATGGGACTTCACTTGTGCATAAAATTGGTCATGTTCATGAATTATATGATACACATGTGTGAATTGTATAGATTTCACATATCATAGACAATAATGAAAATACATGCACTGTATGGGTCTGAAAGAAGACTAGTAGGCCGGTAGAGGGTCTTTTAGAGACAAACACTGAAATCACAGTCTAACAATCACTATTATTTCACTAAACCAGAGTTTTCAGCTCCTATACTTTGCCAAAGGTTCTTACAATGTAAATGGTATTCTTCTATACCAGTGTATTTGGGCATTCCCATGAGTTCTTGGACAACATTTTAGTGGTTTAATTGCCTATAAATCATAAAGAAATGATGGGGTCATCATTTCTGCCCCAAATTCTGGTTCCCGAATGCCCCCTTCTAAGAGAATCGGCAACAATACCCAGAATGCTATATGTGGGACTACACATGAATAAATCTGTTTTATAAAAAAAAAAAAAAATTAATCATTTTTTCAGCAGTTTTTTCTATGGAATAGTGTAAAGCATAGATACACTGATAACTGTATTGCTTTTCCAACATAATGTCTATTAACTTGACAATATTTTCAGAAATAAATCATCGGACAAACTGTAACGGAGTTACCGACTCACATGAAATTTTTTAGAAAATCTAAAACAGCCTCAACTTGTACCATAGTCAGAAATGTGCATTGATATTTCATGTTTATAAAACAGAAGTCATTAATATTTCAATGCCTTTTGTCTAGGAGACTTTTGAAATTCAGTGCATACTGAATTCATGCATGTCCAAATTGCATAACGTGAGTTACCAACATTTGACCTGTTATTTCGCATAGTTACCCAAAGAGTCTTCTCACTTGCTGCTGTTACTAGCTCTGGGGGACACATTGCTAATTCAAACAAAAGTTATAACTATTTTATCCATGTTTTGAAAATATAGGTCTCTACAACCTAAATCTTAATTAACTACAAAACGTCAATGACGTAGCGCTCATCCAGCATCTCGCAACATCATATATCCAAAATTTCATGTGGTACAATTTTATACTGGTCAAAAAATTAAAATTTGATGTCCCGGAAGGAACATGAATATAAAAAAATTAGAGTGAGAAAAATATTAGTTTCATGCCCCGGAAGGGACATGAAAAAAAAAATAATAATAAACTAGAAAAGTTTGACTGTGCGCAGTCAATGGGTACGCCTCCGCCCAGTGCGCA
>JZLH01S0011375.1:13398-28676 GCA_001188425.1 Eucidaris tribuloides
AATTTTCATGTTTATTCTTACAGAATTATGCAAGGTGATGCAGACACAACGGGAAGTGGCTAATATGTTATTGGTGACACTGACAGTGATCACTTCAGTTTGCATTTCACCTGCTTATGGCAACCAAACTCCACAGAATGTTCTCCTGAACAGTGCTAAGGTAAACAATTATGATATCCATGAGATATTCATCCATTTGAAAATGTTAATTTCATATTCTAAACGAATTGACTGCCATATGTTCTTTATTTTGTTGGTAAACGTGCAATGCATGTCATGAAAATAAGTCCAGCGATATATCCATATTTTGTATGATATGTATTTTTTGTAGAAAACACCCTGGACATGTCTGAGATGTTTTATTTATTTATTTATTTTAACTATGCCATTTGGGTGAGATTTGAACATTTTGTAGACAGCTTCCTTAATTGCATTAATATATTGGAATTCTTAGGAATAAAATTTTCAAAATCAAATCACACTGTCACTGATCTATGTTTGATTTGATAATTGTCAAATGGCTCTTCTTAGCATTCCTTCATACCTTCTGTCTTTGATACAAATGGGCAATTCCATAAAATATGTACGTCCGACCCCCTATATGTGGGACCTTCCGGAAATGATTTCTTTGATTTCTTGTTCCTTAAGGGTTTTAATGCTCTTAAATTATCATGGCTTGAGCAGTTTGTGGAAGTGAAGCATTAAAGAATGGAGAAAAATGGGGAGTCAGACGTGCAAAAGTTGATTATTTTATGGAATTGCCCAAATGTATATCTTCTTATTTATGTCATGATGCTAGTTGCTAAACTAGTATGATCTTTCAGAGTATTAAGTTTTAGTGAGCTTATCTCATTAAATTAATGTATTTGTTTTGATTTACTTACCAACACCTGTTTGCCCTGCATTAATCCAGATTCAACCTGTGACAGAGAAGATACTGGATGAAATCCAATATGAAGTGAACGTCCCTCCGGTGGGAGGGATGATTCCATCACCAGGACGACGACCCATCCAGGATAGAGAGGAGTGTACAGCCCATCAGTTCTGGGACCAGACTGATCGTCAATGCAGGAACTGTTCCTACTGCTACCCGGGCCAGGAACATAACCCCCAAGAGGTTAATATCCCTCAATGAATTGCTTAGATTCTAGAGTTCAAAGGTCAAAGGTCATAGGGTGTTGGACATGTCTGATTTGGGGTCTTTAACCCAATAACGTAAGAACTGCTGATATTTTAATAAAACTCAGTCAAGTATCTTATATCATAAAAGATTATGAACTGATTAGATATGAAAGTTGAAAGGTCAAAAGTCATGGGTCCTAGCATATGTCTATTTTTTTACAATTATGTAAATCATTGTAAAATAACCAGCTGAGCTTGAAATGTTTTCACAGAAGAACACTTGACAAATATCCAGGAAGCGAAAGCCCAGTGCAGAACCCAGTAAGAATGAAAAACCTGGGTTACTATAGGCTCAGCGATAGATCAGATGATATATAGACATTCATATTTTAACTTTTTTAACATTCAGGAATGTGGATATGGACTAGGGTCTAAGGCATCTTGTGACCGTTGCCTTGACAACTTCTACCAGGAGAAGGAGGGATACGGTCCACTCCGTTGTCGTCCCTGTGAGAACTGTGATGTGAATGCTAAGACGCTGCACAGCTGCACTCAGACGAAGAATACCGAATGCGGACCTTGTCGGGAAGGGTGCGAAACTTTTCATATTCCAAGTGTTTCATGATATTCTAGTTACAGGTAGTCATAGATAAACAGGTCTTGTATGTTAATAAAGATTTTGATGAGGTGTTTTGTGCAAATGAGGAGATTTATGAAATAATGGAAGCCAATCAAAGTGCAGTTGTTTGTGTATCCAGTATTATCACTATTATTTCAGGATGAAAAGTGCAAATCTGGTACTTGATATTTATGGCAAATTCAGACTCTTGTTATTTTTCTGTATAGGAATCATGCCAGGATAATGGTAAATGTAATGATAGTAGGTCTATTTACAAGTCTTCGAATGTGCATGTTATAGTTTGAATAAATTCAGCAAAGATTGCAGGTACCTTGCATTCATGGAACTTACAATGCAAAGTTTGCATTGTACCTTGGAACAATGTTTCTTTTCCACAGCACAGATCTATGTCGTATGGTGCAAAACAGTTTCAAAAGGCCAAAAAAAAAAAAAACGGTGGGGGTAGGGGGTGGGAGGGGGCAGATGCCTCCAACTGCAGAAGTGCCTTGTACATGCAGGGGATGCTTACACTGAAGTAGGTGGTGTTTTGACCTGAAAATCATGTAATGTGCAAACAAAAATTTTTTAAGGACCAAACTCCCTCACTTCTGATGGTATGCCATACTGCCAATGAAACTCGATGCTGCACCCGGGTGCTGCACTCCCACCTCCCAGGGGATTGAAAGATTCCAGCTGTCTTAATTCCTGTCTTGTTTTTTTTTTCCTTTTAGAATGTACTACTACATCAAAAATGTCTGCTTGGAGTGTTCTCCAGAGTCCGATCCCAGCAAATGTCCAGTCCTAAACACCAAAACAGCATCAACTTTAAAATCCACAACATCCATCGTGGCTTCAACTTCTGCAAACATTGACCCATCCTCTACATTGGCACCTACATCACTGCCTATTTCGTCCTCATCCTCACCATCATCTTCAGCATCGTCATCATCATCATCATCATCATTATCCTCATCCTCACTGTCTTCATTATTGCCTTCATTCTCACCATCTTCATTATCATCTTCATCATCATCTTCATTGTCATCACCATCACCAGTTCAAGAGAAGCCCAAACCAGTAAAGCTAGAAACTGAAGCACCTCATGTCAAAAGGCCTTTCCATGGATCTCTTAATTTCTTTCAGGCGAGTAAGTATGACCATATTTTTTACCAGCAGATGTTTTCAGAATATCTTTGATTTGATGTTTATTAATGATTCTCAGAATTTACAAATAAAACAGCAATAAAAGTAAATGCAGGATGATTAGTTATGTGGTTTCCATTGTAATCAGCCATGCACCTCCCAGGTTTTGTGAACCTGATAATTTGTATGCTCTTCCAAGCAGGAGCATTATCTAACTTTCTGTGCTGGATCTTCTGTGCTGGATCAGAATGCTCAAATATATTTTTACCAAGTCAATTTTGACTTCAGAAAGCCTTCAAAACAAAATGTTATTTGGGATATTTGACAAAATGCCTGTGAGTGTGATAATAAATTTGGAATTACCATGGTTATTTTGTCAAACCTAATATCAAGTTACACAGGTGACCCATACAACCAGAAGAATTACCATTATAAAATAATGGTTTTACACGTAACAACTGTGTATCAGGTTATGACTAGAACATTTAAATGATAAATACTGTCGATGGGCTAGAATATTGTCCCTAACATTGAGAGTCATTGTAATAGTATCAATAACAATGACAACAACAACAACAACAACAACAACAATAACAACAACAATAATAATAATAATAGTGATAATAATAATAATAATAATAATAATAATAATAATAATAATGATAATAATAATAATAATAATGATAATGATAATGATAATGATAATAATAATGATAATAATCATAATAATAATAATAAGGATAATGATAATGATAATAATAATAATAATGATAATGATAATGATAATGATAATGATGATAATGATAATCATAATAATAATAATAAGGATAATAATAATGATAAAAATAATGATAATAATGACTCTAATTGCAACCTTTGGGCAAATTCTTTTGTTCTCGGCCTATTGTTTTGATTCCCCTTAACATACTTTTTCCCCCTTAACACTCTCCTGCCCCATAATGACGAAATAAAACCCATGTTTGGATTCGCCCTATGGTGGGTTGTATGCTAATAAAGATAATAATAATAATAATAATGAAAATAATAATACATGTAATAATGTTATTAATAATACTCATGTTCTTGTTCAATAATGTCACCTCATATATGTAAATGTTTAATGACCTAATGATGTGTACATGTATTTTTTCTCACCTTCACCTGTCCAGGCACACTCTTCATGCAGATCATTAGCGGTGTTGTTGCCTTTCTCGGTGTTAGCTGTGTTGTTGGACTGATCACTGTTTTTAGGAAGAAATTATGTTGTCAAACTGGTGGGTAAAATTCCTTTCCAATGTTTATGATTATTAGTGAAGACAGGCACTTCACTAGCTGACCCACTGTTCTCTTAAATTTGATCTTCAAGATTTCGTCATAAAGAAAGGCTGAACAAAGGACCGAGTAAAAATCAGGTTTTCTGTAATATACAGTAACAAAAATTGTCATTCTTCATGGCTAATAAGGTTAATAAAAGTTTTGGCCATTAGGATATACTGTTCAGTGTAGCATATACAAGTTTCTCATAATGTTTTGTTAAAAATATAACTTCAGTTGGAAAAAGTCATGTAGTAAATGTATAAATTTTGTCATAAGAATGCCTTGACATTTGTATGAGTATTCATTCAGCAGACTTTTGTGATAAACTTGTCAGTTTTCATACAATGTAAAATACTTAAATCCATCATTAAAGCATTTCTAGGTGTTTAGAATGTTGTAGCAATATTCTATCATGGTGTTGTGACATGCTATAATCCTCATGGATAGTCCTATATGACATCACATGGATTTTTTTTTAAATTTCTAGATGTACATGCCACACCTACCCATACCATTCGCCAGAATGCTGCCTACATTCCTGTAAACACAACTGTTACAGGTAATTGATGTTACTATGCGCATAGTTGGGACTTAGGGTAAATACATTAATTCAGTTTAGGTTAATTGTGTGATTATTGTAGTAATATGTGATTTCAATAAAGGCAGTGTATATTTTTAGTAAATGGTAAAAAACTAAATTTTCTCTTATTGCATTGTCTTGGTAGCCCTTTATCATCTTTTAATTCCCTAAAATCACACACCCTGGAAGGCTTCCATGTTGGAGTAATTAGTAAAAAAAAATATATATAAAGTCAGGGGGGGGGGGCAAATTTTTTGACATCTAGCAAATTTGCAGAGTGACATCTGCTCCCTCCTTATGAACATAATGGGTGGCACTTTTAAGCTAATATAATAATATAAACTTCCATGTCGTGCTAATCAATTCTCAGAAGGACTGATGTCTGACATGACAATAAAGATTTATGAAAAATTGTCCAAAACTATATACTTGGGCTTTAAATTACAATAACTTGATTTGCAAAGACAAAATTGTATTAACTTTGACATGTTGGTGATAGAAGTATACCATTAGTGTAAGTATGCATAATCATTTGTTGTAATGAATTGTTTTGAAAATCTCTATATTGCATGTCCTCACAAACTATCTGTGAACACATGAATAATTGATCAACCGATGCTATATTGCTTGCATTGTAACTGGTAAGGAGAGAGAGAGAGGGAGGGGGGGGGGGAAGCAGCTATAACATGCCCATGGAGATAGTAAGTCTACAACACAGATTATGTAGACCCTGATTTGCACACCATGGTCAATCGAATAGGGTTTGTGTCTACAAACTAGCTCCATGTTATTTGATTAGTTTATCTTTTGTTGCTATCTTATTTCAGAGAAACCATCCAGTGCTTCAGTAAGTCTATCAGTTGAGAACTTGTCCACGTATTCCTATTCCATGCTCTTGCAAAAAAGGTAAATAAATCTTGTAAAATGATCTGATATTGTCTCGCCTGCATTACTGAGTGAGACATACATGTAGACGTCACTATTTCTGGCGACAATGTTATTGGTGTCATCAACAATTATGTTGTACTTGTAATAACTTTCTGTAGCTTCTAACTGAGATTGCCAAATTCATATCAAAGTTGCATTTCCTTAAATTTCAGGTGAAGTTCAAGTATGGGTCAAATGTGACCAAAGGGCTAAGGTCAAAGGTCAATAGATCAATGAACTTCTATGAAAAGCACTGTACTGTATACACTGTATACCATGTCATTGTTAGCATACACTTTCCAAACATCTGTATGCTAGGAACTTTATTTGTCCATTTAAGCACTGTTATGTAGCTCAGATATCAAAGTTTGACAATTTGTTTTAATTAAAGTTCCACAATATTAACTTGTGTCTTTAACAGCAAGCATTGTTATCTCATTTTCCACTGAGAGAGTTTACTAACTTCCAAAACCAAAATTCACATCTTGAATTGCTAATTGCTGAAACCCATTATGACATAATTTCAATATAGCCCCCTACTTAGATTGCAAGATGCAGGTAAGACAATTGGTATTTGCCTTATATACTCATCCTGGGTTGAATCTAATAACTATGTCTTTATGGTATACATGTAGTACCCAATTCGATATCAACAAATGAAGAGCTTATTTCCAAAAGGGGGTAGATCCATTTTTCATCAAATTTGACTTTTTTACATGAATCTATACAATTTTAGTAGCTCTATCAGATAACACAAACGAAAAGTTGAAATTCCCACCAAAAAGTGGCAAAAAATGGGCAATAAAAATGACTTTATTTCCAAAAGGGGGTAGATCCATTTCAGTTTATTTCCAAAAGGGGGTAGATCCATACCATTGTAATTAAAATGAATTTCTCAAATTAATCCACATTGCAAGGTTTCTCAGTAAAACCAACTTAGCCAATCAAAGTACCCCACAATGCAAATGAAAAACCCCACTTAAAAAAAACTGTGACTTGTTTTCTATTTTATTTGAATTTTCTTTATTTTGCTGTATTGGATCTACCCCCTTTTGGAAATAAACTGGAGTTTATTTCCAAAAGGGGGTACATCCATGTTTTATCAAATTTCATTTTTGGGTCAAAATCCATATAATTTTAGCAGCTCTGTAAGATAACACAAATGAGAACGTAAAATTCAAGCTAAAAGTTGTAAAAATAGCAACGAAAAATGACTTTTACTTTCAAAATGGGACACATCCATTTAGTTTATTTCCAAAAGGGGGTAGATCCATAAAAATGCAAAATAAAACCAAACATTACAAAAAAATGAAAACTCGCAGATTTTTTGTAAGTGTGGTTTTACATTCGAATCGTGGGGTACTTTTTAGTGTCAAGTTAGTTTTACACAGGAACATTGCAATATGGGTAAATTAAAAAACCTTATTTTTCTCAGAATGGTAAAAAGTGGATCTACCCCCTTTTGGAAATAAACTCTTCAAATAGAACTTGTATATCATTATCAATTGTTATCTAAATAGGGGGTTTCAAGCGCAGTGATATTAACGCGTATCCTGCATGCGCATAGGAATGCGCGTATAACGCCGCGGGTTAGACGAGGGGGTACATCGGTAACTGTCGTACAGTGAGGAAAATGTTGTACGCATCCGGGAACTTTTGTATTTGTCAGTGTCTGACTGATGTGTGTGGCTAACAATTTGATCAGTTTTTCCACTTAAATAACATATAACTGAGGGTGAAAAAACATAAAGTCGCACTGTATCGTCATGATTCGTCATTCCTGTATAATGTGTGAGTTTTTGCTCAATTACTAATTATAGAGAAAGAAGATGTGATATTCTGATGGGATAAGGGGAATAACACGTCTCACGAGAGACTTTAAATCAGTGGGTTTCCATTGACAGACTAGATCATTTGGAGAGGATTCAGTTAAATTTCTAATTTGACTAATTTCTAGTGTGATTAGTAATAGTGATAATATTGGATGGCTTATTGTTCGGGGACACACGAAAATATTGCTACTCCTTATGAAAATATCGGGACTCGTCTGCGACTCGGTCGCGATATTTGTCACAAGTCGTCAATATTTTCTTGTGTCACCTCAAAGTCCATCCAAATATTATAGTAAATATACATACATGTCATCTTTCATGCCTGATTCTCGAAGAGGCCAGAGACATTTAGTTTTTGGGTTGTCTGTCTGTCCTTACACGATGATCTCGTTATTGCAATATTTGGAAAACCATACTGTGGGATTTCAGTACTTGGCCCAGGTATGCACCATGAGGTGAATATGAACATATTAGATGTTGGACAGAATTTGCCAGTGTTGAAGAGTCAAAGATCTATTAACTTGGCTTAAATTGGCCTGTTATTGGGATATCTGGAGAACTCTTGGGTGAATTTTAATCATGCTTGGCCCAGACATCTACGAGGAGGTTTGGATGAGTTGATTAGATTTGGGGTGATATCTGTCTGGGGTCAAAGATCAAGCTCAATTAACTTTGCTTAAATTTGTATATTTCTGGGTTCGAATGCAGCCATGAGTGTCAAATGGTATTTGAAAAGTTATGTAATGTTGAGTAGTAATGAACAGAAGAATATTTTATATTTATCCTAGATTATCAGTTGCCAGTGACATGCCATCTATTCAAACGGGTGAGAACAATGATGGTGCTGATGATGCAATCCCAACAGCTGGACCAAGCATAATCCTGGATACGATGAATCTAATGGTACCCATCAGTAACGAAAGCCATAGTACCGTCTACTCAGAGCCTCACAGCTTGCGCTCAGACGGTGGCCCAGATGACTTCACTCGAAACTCTTTCCCGTCTCCGCCACGTTCACCAACTCTGAACACCTACCTGCTTTATGCTGAAGGCAGTTCAGGTGACCTTTCACGGCCTGGCACACTCAGATCTATGGAAGATTTGCATGAAAATCTTGAATAAATTATATTTGGTGTTTATTATTGCTGGTCAATTCATAGCAATGTACAGCATTGTTGGAAGAATTAATACAGACATGAATCACTTAAAAATGAAAGTAAATGAACACTCTTCAAACTTGCAAAATTTAACTTTTTTTCACATAATTCAAATCATGAATCATAATTGAATGTATATCAATAAGAGATTTTCCTATTTTCGCAACATGAGATAAACTTGGGAACATTTGCGCTTGGATGAAATCTTTCATAACCTTAAAAAAATTTGAGTAAGTAGCCATTCAAATCTTAATAAGCAGGTTCATCTGTAAGTCATACTCTTAACAATGAAAACAGAGAGAGCTTTGAATTTCAAATTTGTAGTCTCAGGACTGCATGGTCTTGCAAAATTGTGACACTATGTGGTCCAGTATATTCATAAAAATCACGAATGCAAGTTTTCTTATAAATTTGCTTTCAACATTCAATTAAACTCTACAAAATGGGATATAAGCTCATCAACATTTTAGTGGCTGGATGCTACATTCTATTTTCTTTCACAGACTTCTTTTTGTTGAAATCTCTAGTTTACTATGTATGAATATTATTTATTTGCACAGATTTACAAAAAATAACTAGCAAGTGGAAGTGCAGACATGCGTGGAGAACCAACAAGGAGTTAAATATACATTGTTTTAATGTGGGACCTGGTTTAATTGGAGTAGAGTTACTATGGTTTAAATTGACTTGGATAAAAATTACTTTTCATAGAAATCTGTTTTGGAATTAAACTCGATTTGTAGGAGCACTGTTACCTTTACAGATTCCAACACTGCTGTGCAGATGTTGTATTCAAAGAGTTTGTTTTTTGTGCTGAAGACAAGTGCTGCTGTTTTTTATTTATGTATTTATTGTTTTTTATTACTGCTTGCATATTTACATATGACATTATCTATGGAATGCATGCTTACAACACAAATATTTGATACTTTATGCTTGTTTGTACTTTGTAAAGGAAATGATATATGGAATACAGGAAATTGAAATATTTTCATTGTCCGACCCAGCTTGATACAAGTAATAAGAGTGGTATGAAAATAACATAACTATATGATAACTGAGCATATTGAGTCAGTTTGACGGAAAGTGTATAACATGCAGGGTTCCCAGCCCATCAGGGAAATCAGGAAAAATTCTTTTACTTTTTATCCAGTCAGGGAAAAGTCAGGGAATTTGATAAAAATGCCTCAAATCAGGGAAAAGTTAGGGAATTTTGATTGGCCCAAAAATCAAAATACTACATATAGCTAACATATATCAGTATATTTACTTACATGCAAATAGTTCACATGCAACAACATAGAAAAACATGATGAAAACTGGAATAGTTGAAATAATTATAAATGGACATCTCTCTCGAGACTTCATCAGGAAAAATCAGGGGAAAACAGGGAATTTTGTTTTCTTGAAATGCTGGGAACCCTGTCATGAGTAAGGTATACTATGCAAATTTAATGACAGTTGGGTTCATTATGACAATTTTCTGTAAATAAGTTTATGGTATATCAGTTTGATGAAACTTGACTATACTATGATAACCTGATGAAAATTGGCTACACTGTATCAGTTTGATGAATATTGGGTAAACTGTGCCAATTTGAATATTGAATACAGTTTGTGGATGTTTGGATTGTGTGTGTGTGTGTTACCTTGATGAAAATTGCACTCAGTGAGTCAATTTGACAAAAAATTTGGTAACGTAAGTCAATTTCATGAACATCGGTTGCAAAATTGATAAACCTGCAACTAGGTGTTATTGATGAAAATTGTGCACAGTGGACCAAGTTTTTGAAAATTGGTTACAGTCAGTCAATAAAATTTCAATCAGGTGCAGTGGGTCAAGTTGATAAAGATTGAGTCCAGTATGCTAGGTTAATAAGTTGGCTTCATTGTGTCAAGTAGATAAAAATTGGATACATTGTTCAATTTGCTGAAAATATATCATGAATCTACTCTATTTGTTTTTTAATTGGGTAGAGAATGACAATTGATGAAAATTGGAAAGTATGTATCAATTTAATGAAAATTGGGTATGTGTCCCTTCTTTGAAATAATGGTTACATTATTATTATTATTATTATTATTATTGTTGTTATTATTATCATTATTAATTATTATTAGTAGTATTATTATTACCTGTTATTATTATTATTTATTATTATTATTATTATTATTATTATTATTATTATTATTATTATTATTATTAAATGAAAGGGATTATTCAGAGAGGTGAAATGCAATGTAATAAATTTTCCATTGGTCTCTCTCTGTAATTTAGATCGCAACTGCTGATCTTATAATTTTAACAAACATGCCAGAAAAAATGAACCAGGACTCTAACTCGCGTCTACAGGTATCCGGGCTGCGATAATACCACCAATAACAAAAATGTCCACCTTGGACTGTTTAACATAACAATGTCAGAATTGTGAGCTTTGGTATTTGTTCCTCGGTCGTCGTGTCCATGCCGTTATCCAGTGATGGCCTGGTGGTATTGTCGCAGCCCGGATAGCTGTAGACGCGGGTTATAATTAAAGTAATATAACATGAGGGCTTTCATTTAAGCTGAAATTTGATGTATTAATTAAAGGCAGTGGATCTCATTTGCAAACATCCCCGCAGACCAGGAAAAGATAACCCATGCGCTCAAGCTATTACTGAAGGGCATGTCTGTGAATTCTGGGGGTCAGTAATAACCTAGAATTTGAAAAATGCGAAAGAAAAACAGTAGCCGTTTAGTTGACGGTCTATGGTAGGAATTTTTTCTCGCGAGAAAAAAAAAATCAAATCATAGTCTAACGGTCAATAAAATTCCACTAAAACTGATTTTCTAGCTCCTGTATTTTGCTAAAGGTTCCCAGATGGCATTTTCTTCTAATGGCCATTGTATTTACACGATGTTAATTTTTAGGCATACAAAAGAGATGTCCTGCCTTTAATCATCTTTACCACACTGAGTGACTAATCTAAAGTTTGGTTATATCAACTTGCCCCATTTAAATTAACTAAAAGTCAATTAACTGCCCCAGCATTGCCATTTTAGGGACACCAGGAGGAAGTATATTGTCACAATGAAACAATAATTAAACTTTCTAGTTAATTTTTGGCTTCTAAGTTTCAACAGGGGGTAAACAAAAGATTGAACTCAATAACATTTTGGCAAAACGGAGAATCTGCATTTGGGGATTTTATTTCTGGCAGGTGGTTGTACTTTTGTGTGGAAAGCACTAAATTTTGGAATGAAATGTTTGAAGAGAATATGCTTTCTTACAAAAATATATCCTTTACTCTGTAATCATAAGGGAATAATCTCCATACTACATAAAATTTTTGATGTATGATTTATGCATGGGCGTATACAGGGTATATATCATATTATTTCATCCGGATAATTCTTTCGAAATTTGTGTATATGTCAATAGTTTGTAGTACATATCCATATGTTGTCAAATAAAGGTACTCGTACTAGCATACTCACGTGAGTGTTCATATGGTAGCTGAGCTACTTTTAGAACTTGAATGTTAAATTTTTTTGGAAATTATATTTGTATGACTTATGCTGTGCATATATCAAATGGTAGCTGGGCTATTTGTATAAATTGATTTGTGAAATTTTATGACACTGTAGTATGTGTACCCATGTTCTGAAATATTTGCAGTAATTTGTAGAATTTGTTATGCGGTTAGCCGAAGTATGGTTTTGGTCGATCAGGCAACTTTTTCGTTAATCTTTCTGAAGTATTCTACTTACCCCGACATCAAAAAAACAACACCAAACCTACTGCAAAATTGTTTATAGTGATGAATTGTAATTTTTGGATTATAGGAAAACATCTAGTGGTATGTACATTACCTGTGGGAAATCTCTGCCCCCCCCCCCCCCGAGATTTTACATTGTGTAATTTGTGAGAAGTGCGAGCAATGTTTAGGGCTTTGATCATATATAGGTGTATCTAAAAAAAATCATTTGACAAAGTTTTTTTTTTAACCATTTTCCTAAACTATACTTTGGCTTTAAGTATACCAATTCTACAGTTTGAAAACCTTGAGCTGACCGTGCAGACTTCTTCATGTGTATGGTTACTAGCATTTATGATTCCTCTCTGTATGTGCAACACTGTCAAAAGTTCTTTCAGAATGCAAACAGTACTAAGAGCTGATGCAGCATCAGTATACATTCAAAGTAACCAGCTGTTCATAAGCACTACCAAAAACGAGTTGATTGCTGAGCAGTCACTAATGACCAAATATGAATGATGAATAGTCTGATAAATGTCGTTATAAGTAATCCAGTCGCATGAAATATGTGAAAGTATTATTATAAATAATTAAAAACTGGACTTACTTGAGAATGAACATACGACATTTCGTCTGCAACCTGTAGACTTGATCAAGTGCCAACATTAAGAGATGCTGCGTTGCGAGGAATGCACGGAAATGCCCGGAAATGCCGGGATGCGTCTCTAGGCAACGCAGCATCTCTTAATTTTGGCACTTGATAAAGTCTGTAGGTTGCAGATGAAACATACGTTAACTCTCAAGTAAGTCCAGTTTTGAATTATTTATGATAATACTTTCACATAATTATGAATGATTAATATACCACATGAAAGTGGCAAGATCACGTTCTCATTCCTTGATATCGGTTTTATCATTTTTTTTCCGATTTGGAGACATATGAGAATGAACGAGTGTATTTTTGTTTCAACTCTCACTGCCCAATTTATCATCCAGTTATGTAAAACAGTTCATTCCCCCAACAAAAAGTTGTTCGTAAGCCCTTCTTTATAAAGTCTAGTTCTGTGTCTAAGCAATGCAATTGCTTTACGTGTTATCAAGAAAACCATTCAAAAAACTATATAGAAAAGATTACTAAGATGAAACAACATGAGGTACATTTGTGTGGCTGACCCTTTACAGGGTTCATACGGGTCAGGGAATTTCTGGAATATCAGGGAATTTGAAAGTAATCTTCCAGAAGCAAAAAGTCAGGGAAAGTTAGTGAATCCATCAATTCCTTCTGGAAAGTCAGGGAAAATCGTGTATTCAAGATATTTTGGAAATGACCCTTGATTGGGATCTTTCGAATATTGTGATGATGTATTTTACAGGCTTTAAAAATGTACAAATGCTCATGGAAGTTTACAGTTTTCTGCTGTGGAAAGTCATGGAAAATCAGCTAGGAATTTTGGAAATGTGAAAGTGTACGAACCCTGGGCTGACCTTTTACATGTGATATACAGTGTGTCCCAGAAAAAAGGAAACCGAGATTGTTGAAGATATTTTTATATGTTAATAACAAATATGACACAAAGATCGTACATAGTTGGAAAGCATATTTTCCCTTCTTTAATTTGATACCAGTCAGAGAGATTCCCATTCACGCATGACTGAGCAAAGACAATAAGAAGGGACACCGGTATAAAATTATTTGCACGAGCAAATTTGAAATTCAAACTTTCATGCTTGAATGTATTCTAAGTATTTTCGACATTGAAGGGCATTATTGAAAAGCTGATTTTATCTATTTTCATATGATACCACATTTGTGAAAATTAAACGTTGCATCAGTGAGAAAAGACAATTTGAAATGATGCTTGTTTTCAGAAATGTTCCAAAATGCATTCATTAAGCCTGTTTTCTGGAATTGGCAGCCAGCAACCAAGAAATTACCCTGCGAACATGATTCGGAGCCTATTGTTGTGTCTCAAGCAAGGTATTATGTGAAGTCAGCCTTGCGTGAACCTTAATTGTTCTGCTCGCTTCTAGTTCTCAAAATTTATTAATTTTAAAATTCACGCTAAAACAGGCATGTTCTAATATTACCTGTTCTCCGGCATACATAATTCATTTTTTACGCCTGAGGTGTCATATAAAAGAGAAAATTCTGAATTTTTATGTCATGCTTTTATTTTTTAAAAACAATTACATTTATTATCATGAAAATGGACTCAAAGATGGAATATGCGCGTGCAAATGAAATTTTGGTAGCACCAATATCCATTGTTTTAGTTCAATTATACGTGAACGATCAATAATAAGTAATGTATCAAATGAAAGAAGAGGAACATAGCTTTACAGTCATACCTAATTCATTGAAGAAAGTATTCATTATGATAGAATATTGTTGCCATGAAATCCGGTTTCCTTTTTTTCTGGGACACACTGTATATCTGTGTGACTTTTTATGTCAGAAAGAAATTAAGTGTAATCTAAAGCTGCAAATAAAAGCTCTATTTTCATCTGCAAGTTGTGTCTAGATTTGTGTGTATGTTATGTGTAAATTGTTCTGAAAGTACAAAAGAAAAATCTCCCGGGGGGTCGCTCTCCACACGGCCTGTCTCCCACCCGTGTCCAACAACCTCAGAAATGCACTCTAAACGGCGTAACCTATATAACCAAATTTGCAACCCTAAATGGCGTAACACATCAGAAAAGCTACCCTAAGTGGCGTGACTCCCAGGAAATCCACTTATTCTGATACCCTAAGTGGCGTGAACAGGGAATCCACTAATTTGATACCCTAAGTGGCGTAAACAGTGAAATCAACTCATTTGATACCCCACCCAAGTGTCCTTCTC
>JZLH01S0011383.1:37982-49436 GCA_001188425.1 Eucidaris tribuloides
GGAGAGATAATTCAAGTATTGAAAATGCATTGTTAATGGCAGAGTCCGAATTTGGGTACAAAGCGTCACTATAAAATACGGTTACTTATTCGCCTAGTCTTAAAATTTGAATCATACCATGTTAAGCGTGCTTTGTAACAGGTACACTAAAACGTAAGCGCAATCCAGCAACAGCCCAAACCAGGTAAAATGTCTGACTTCTTTAAAAGAAACATAATACAATGCACTTGAAATCATGTGAATTAAGACATATATATAGTATTTGCCTTTACATTGCATAATTGGAGTCAAATTGTGTTTACATTTTATACTCTTCGCCCGCTACAACTTTTTTATATTATTGCTCCTTGTCATCATTTCGGATGACAGGGGACTAGAAAAGCGACTTAAATCAGCTCGTTAACCCACTCAGCACAATCTCACGTTCGCGTGACATAGTTTTGCATACTGTGTGAGCTCACAACACCCGGTTTTCAAACCTTCTCTTTTCCGATGAAGTGGGCGTGGGTTGCTATTTAAAAGCGTGCTGCAAGTTTATCTGTTTTAACCCACGCGGACCCAATCCGGCATTAACGTCTATCCGAGAGACGGGTTAATGGGAATAAAATGTCTTATCCGCAAGGACACATTCGCCATGGGCCGGAGTGATTCAAACCACGGACTCTAGGTGCGAAGAACCGAAGTACTTATCACTGAAGCATGAACGCCTGCCCCCTAGGATTAATAAAAAGAAAACCGATACAGCGACAATCATTTTAAGGCCCACCCCACCCACCCAGACACGAAACCTGTCCCGTCTCCATCGCCCTCAACACACAATTGCACCTTTTTGTATTAATAATAAATGAAAGTTAAGTACGTCAATATCAATTTTGCCTACGGAGTTTGTTCATGCCTTCAATGCTTTGAATATTGGTGTCAACCCTCTGCAAATCATAAAAATAAATTAGAAATATGAAAATACTAAATTTATTATTGGTCATAATTTATCATTTATTATAAATTCATATTGGTACTACAATCATTATAATATTCATGATTTAATTGTCTCACGGTAGAAATGGCACTCATATAGTTTCGATATTATATCTAACATGTATTTTCTTTGTAAAATGCTGTTGCATAGCCTGAAAAAAGGTTGAGAAACCATTAAAGTGAAATGGAATGAAACAGCATCCGCCAATGCCCAATAATATAAGAACGTGGGACTACAGAACTCTTCAGCTTGGCGTCATCTTCGGAGTCTTGGGACTCATCGCGTGTCACGTGTAAAAATTAAGCTACGAAGCGTGGGTCATACTTCTGTTCGAAGACAAACAATGACCACTATTCATTTCTGAAACATACTTCGTGAAACGAGTACCCGCGGATTAGTATATCTCTAATCTATGGGTGGGTGATAGCCATGATATTTTATTGTTTAGCACTCGGCATTTGTTGTATGCTGTGTATTCAATATAGGTCCATTTCTGGGGTCATGAATCACTGTGTTGTGTCTTACAATAGACCTACGCCTGGATAGCTAGTGGATGAGGACTAAACTTTGGATTTGGTTTAATTTGGTTATGATATTGAGTTTGATTACTTTGCACCCATTAAAACTGTTCTCGATCTAGGACACGTGCCAGTATTATTCGAAAAAACAAAAACAGACACAAATAATTTGCAATACGGATTTTTTAAATTCACGTTTGCATAGCAGAGGAACAAATTTCTCCTGAAGCCATTCAAAATACTGAAGGGTAATTACTCTCTCCCATATAATCCAATAGTGTTTTTTATGACATTTAAGAAAAGAAACAAAACATCTGTGCCTTTCTGATATTCAGACTTGATCTTTACCTGAAACATAATGTATTTCAACACATTTGGTCTTCAATGATATTATCAGAATGGTCATTTGCTGAGTTTTGGCCCATTAATCATGAGCCATGCCATCGTTTACCACCACTTAGATCATTCATTAACAAATGTCTCTGAGTCAAGCATGTAATGAGTTTTAGAAAGTTTTGAAATAGGACCCAAATGTGAATCTCAATTAATTCACAAATTAAAATCGTAAAATAGCGCATTTTCTTTGGTGGCACCATGTTGAAACGGCAGAAATTGTCTATGACAGTAAGCTTTTAAAGATATTTGACGCATGATCTCAACGTATGAGGGCAATGTAAAAGCAGATTCGTATTTGGACAGGTACGCCCTAATGTGCTGCCTCGAAACGGAATGACTGGATGTATACGAGCCTTGCCAAGCCCGAGTAATGACAAACCAACCCTTTCTGTATTGCCAAATCAACAATGTTGTTAAATAGTGTCTAGTTATCTGCTGTTAATGAATTTAACGCTATTTGTAACTTGGCAATGTTTGGTTCGAGTGTGAATTTAAAACGGTTAGTGATGATACTTCTCGCTTAATAAGTCCAGCCTCAGTCAACAGAGTAAATGCATCCTAAAAGACAAAAATATGTGATCAAGATAACAGAGACAACTAATGAAAATGAGAACTTAAATTAGTTGATTAAAAATGTTGAATTAATTCTTATATTATCTGTATTATGTGGATCCAAATGTCAACATATAATGACCAACATTGAAGAAGGAAAACTGCATCCATTTATAAGCGTTCCTAAATGGATGCAGTTTCCCAATATACCCCTCAGCAAAATGCCATTTTGGATGTGTCATACCACTGGCCCACAAAATAGGCCGAAGTGCCAATGATTTGTCAATCAGAAAACATTTCTATTCCGGCAGATATTTAAGATCACAATTGAAGTCTATCTATCTATCTATCTATATATCCTATCTATTACCTATCTATCTATCATATACTATCTATCTAATCTATCTATCTATCTTAGTCTATCTATGCGTATGCTATCTTTCTATCTATGCTTCGATTTATCTAATATCTACAATACTATTTTTCGATCATATCAATCTGTCTAAATTTTATTTATCTATATATCTACTAATCTATTATCTATCAATCTATGCCATCTATCTGTTATCTGGGCTGTCTATCTTTCTAATTATTCTCATCCATCTATCTATTATCTATCTATCTATCTAGATCTATCTATCTATCTATCTTGTCTAATCTATCTATCGAGTTTAATCTAATATCTATCATTCCATATCTTTTCGATCAAACAATCTAGTCTTTTTAATTTATCTATATATCCTAACTACTATTATCTATCCACTTATCTCATCTCATCATTGTTATCTGGCTGTCCTATCTTCTGTTATCCCACATCCATCTATCTATCTAATCATCTATCTACGTATCCTATGCTATCTCATCTATCTATCTATCTAAATCTATCTATCTATTGTCCCTATCTATTATATCTCTATCCCAGTGGCTTCTATGCTTTTCTATCTTCTATCTACGTATAAGCACCTAAGAGGATGTTTCACCCCAGTCGAGGGGCGGGGGAGGGCTTTTTTTAAAAAAAAATTCTCCTTTTTCCCCTTAATTGATAACTGTTGATCTCTTAGGCATCGATATAATCGTCACCAGCTTGTGTCACGCAGAGTAACACTTCAGCGTATAATAGAAAGGTCCGATTAAAATTATATTGAATGTGCAAAAGCAACAGCAATACAGTTATGGCTGATAAAAATTCGCCACCGTGTTATACCAAGCGCTTTCACGCTGCATATACCAATTTCACCTGAATGCAATACGAAGACAACCAGAGAAGCAACAGGCAATCCAACAATCGCGTCGACCATAACCAACGAACATATTGCAAAAAAAGTTCGATGCGCTAAACGATTGAAAAGAAAAGAGCGAGAATCGTTGTGCACGCCTGAACAACTGTTCATCAAACACCGGGATAGATGTTGGCGTGTTGATGGAATTGCCACTTAAGCGTTTCAGGTCTAGTGTCAATATTATTCTTCCACTTTCTACATCGAGAAGCGAAATGGTGGTAATGGTGAAATGTTCAGCTATCGACCAGCAAGCGCTCAAATTGAACCGCCATCGAATTTGGTTAAGATTAAAACTCTAACTCAACGGGAGAGTTATACAGCTACATTTCTATAGACTCGCTGTTTCAAATTGGAAGTGAAAATTAATATCACGGGTCTGGAGAGTCATTTCCGCCTAGTTTTTGAGAGATGACGTTGTCTTCGGTAACAAGCTTTAAATTTTCAACATTTTGGAGCAATCATAAGTTTTTTTTCGAGATGTTGTTCGGTTATCCTACTAGATTCCAAAGGAAAACTCAACACACTCACGTTTTTCTTTTGCCGAATAAGCGGCAAAGTGTGACGAGTGCAATAGGACTTTTTAAAATGGATTGAATTAATGTCAGCAAACACCACACACGTACACACACACAATCACACAACCATCGACACACACACACACACACACAAAAAACACAAATAAACGAGAATGAGTCACACACCACCACAGCAGATTGCCTACATCAGCTTCTTACAACAAATGACCACTTCACACAAACAGAACACACGAAACATGCACAACATAGACACAATACACAACCAAACACACAGACAACACAACATACTACACATAGACACATTACAGATCAGAACACAACCACACACAAAACACACACAGAGACACGCGAAACACACCACAGAACACAAACAACAAACACAGACAGACACACGGCTACAGAGACAGGACAATTCGCGCAGCTACAAAATACATCATAGAACAAGCGATCACACCAACTACAAACACACAGGCGCACACAGAAACACCAGCACACACCAAAACACACAAGAGACACGCAAAACACACACTCACCAACAAACAGCACAAACACAAACACAACACCACCACACACAGCGTGCGTTACGCGACTTACACAATGACACAACTGGTGTCACACCAGGCTACGCATACACACAACCATGACACACACATTACACACACCACATACAGATAACACAGACATGGTCAGAAGAGAAGCCAGGTCAGACACATAACAAGACATAGACACAAGCCAGAACACAGCCGGTGAGTAGCAGATACACGGCGGCAGACACAGAACACAGACACCAGGAAACACATTCCACACACAGACAGCATCTCAATTGTCACACACACACACACACACACATCAGGACAGATCGAATGCCACACACACATCACACAGCTCTCGCACTCCAGGCAACACACACATCTACATCACAATCACTACACACACACACACAACACGACACACACACACCACACACACACCACCACCCCCACACACACACACACACACACACACATTAGCACAGCACAGCGACACACACGTTTACCTACGAATACATATATAAAGCCCAAAGCAGATGTGTCTTGTTTCAGCCAATAAAAAAACTTTATTTGCATAACTATTTATATACATACAGAAACATATGTTTTATGTATACAGAACAGTGATATTCGTGGACTAAAAATAGATATAATTTAGGTGATGGAATATTTTGATCGCGTTTCAACAATAATCCATGTTTACAAGGCTTAACCCTATTCAGCCACCACATTCAGAATAATTAACGTACTAAGCAATGGCGCACGGGTTGCAAATTATGCACCACCACCCCAATATTACGTAATGTCCATAAGAGCCTGAGCTAATCTCCTGCTGGCATTGTTACGAGTTAAACACATCTGCAAATGCTGTGTATTGTTTTTGCTTAGGTACGAAGGGATAATATGTATAAATTGCAACGAATATAAAAAACAGCATCCACTTAAGTCGTAAAGTTCACAAACCGATGCTCCAGTTTAAAATAGTGGAGCAGGATAAGTGAAAAAATCGTTCAAATTGTGATACAGCTGATTTGCTGATGGAAGAATCTTTTGCGAGCCGACTATTACAAAAGTACGGTCGGACCACGGGTTCCTGCGCGCATTTTTTCGCTAATTTTTCAAATGGCCGCCCGAGATTTCATTTCGATCAATAAAATGCAGCCCACCTTCGGCCAATAATTTGATGATTTTTTTGTCTAACTATATGTTTTGCGCACCACGTAGAAATGCCCAAATATAACAATCTCCGAGAGAGCATAATCCCGCGTTCATCTCATTTTCAAAGAAAATGCATAAAATATGACTTTTCACGTACAGGAATTTTTAATTTTTGTGCATATAACCCATACTGCGGCCATAATACAGGCAATTATATGAACAGGGATAGATCTTTAAAATGTTGTATGAAAGTAGTAACACAGGGCTGTTGCATGAATAAACAAGAGCAGTTCGAGTGAGGCCGCAGTTGATGGTATAGCCTCTGTCATTAATCTCGCATTCTCACTAAATCTGGTTCCAAAATTGAAAAGCCTCATGCATGTATGTACCCAATCTTTATCATTAATATCGTGTTAGCATGATAACAGCCGTCAGATATGTTTACGGCCTCCGCCAATCACTTGAGTGACCTTTGACCTCTGAATTTCAAGTCAATTTAATCAGTTCACCAATGGCTCATACACAGACCTCAGTTACATCACTCCTACGCTTCTGGAATTATAGGCACTCACGCGTCAGCCATGATATGAGCTGCCGTGACCTTTGAAAACTTCAACTCCTGGAAATATCTAAAATAGTTCATCAGATGTCCTATGCCTCAGCATATACTGACCAGAAGTTTACATTGGACTCCAGCAATAAGTCGCTTCTGAGTTTCATATCGTGTAGACACACGCCTGCAGAATTAGATTATATATTACACTGTTGTGAAGCTATGACCCTTCTGACCTTTCAACTGAAAAATCTGAGTCATCTTTGCATTAATACAGTTCATACCCCACCAACAGTTCATTAAAATAGCGGACCATGGTTCTTGACCTGACTGCGTAACGAAAATCGGCAAAGTTCTTTGTAAACACATAAACAAAACAGCGCCAGACCTCAAAAAGAGTTGCACATTTTATTAAAAAAAATAGAAAATGAAACATCTTGTAATCATAATTTTTAAAGTTTAGTATATTTCTAAGTAAAACATACAAGGTGTCTGCTAACCCATTGCCCTCGTTTTTTGCTTTCTTTGGAAGCTTTAATTATCAGCTGGTACTTACGATCTACTTGCCCCTTTAGAATATATGCAAGTTGATATTTTCAGCGAGCTACATTTAACTAGAGAATCATAACTATATCACAAGAACAGATTTGAAGTAAGACTTATTCCCAGCAATGGAATATGTCAAAGTGTTTCATTCAAAGGCAGTGGCAAAATAAGGCGGGGGTAGCAGAAGAGCCACGTGATTCCCACCCCCCCCCCTCCTCACACCACAACACAATCAAAATCGGCTGACTATAAACATGAGTAACAGATGAAAGGAAAAAAAAAGAAAGAAAAGAAAAAGCAGATACTGGGCTAAGCTGAGCTAGAAAATTGGTCTTAGTGAACATTTTGAGATAGAGTTATTCGCACTAGAGTCCTGTAGTCTTAACATGGCAATACCATTTTTCTTATTTCACAAAATATTCAGATAGTCGTAAAGTCACTCTTATCGAGATAAATATATGAGCTGATATTCAGAGATTTCATAGTTGTATACAGAAATTTGTAGCTCTTGTAAAGCCATTGTGTATAATCTGAATATAGTTTTAAATCTTTTGACTATAATATAAATGTATTATCCAGCGCTAATTGGATTGCTTTAATAATCATTTGAAATGTTTCAAGAACATTTTTATTCCTACTTCTTTGTGGCATATTTTAATAACAATTATGCTTGACCGATCACCTGTCGCTAATAGTGCTCAAATGGTTAAAGAACTGTGGAAGTTTGGTTGTCTGTCGCGGAAAATTTAGAAGTTCCTATTTCAATGTTAAAAATTCCTTGGCAAATGAGGGTGATAAGACCTTGGAATAATGTCCATATACAGGGTCCCAATTATTTTGTAAATTACTATTGAATAGAATACAATGGTGTACACAAAACACGTTTTTCTCTTGACTCAAAAGTTTCCCAAACCTTTCGCTTGCTGGGCACTCGTACCGGAAATTGCCCTCACGACCATGATATGCATGCATTCACATGATTCCGTTGAAAATAAACATGAAAATGAAATTATACTAATCATTCATAATACAAAAAGCTGCCAAAAAGCAAAAGTCCTAATATGTTTTGCATTAACCTCCAACTGGCTTTACGGCATCAACGCTTAAAATTCACCATAATATCGAAAACAATATTTCCGGGTGATGTGAATTGGTGTGCAGCGCCGCTCCCCATAGAAGATTGACCCCAGGTAATATACGGGGCCATAATGTGGCCATTGGTTGTGCTTCGAAAATATCACTCTTTTTAATAATCTGAAGGTAGAATTGTAGTGAAGCGTAAATTGTGAAGGCAAAAGTGCAAAACGATACTGCATCATGTACCGTGAAATTTCTGTGTGGTCCACTCGCCTAATAGGCGCTAATCGCTCGCGACGCAAGATCGGTATACCGCGGGGTGTGGCCACTGTTGTGCACGTTTGCACACTATTATGTAAGGAGCTGCTTATGTGATAAGCCCTAGGTCGCTAAGGAGTACATCTAAGGGATGTGTCCGACATTCTTGAAACAAAAAATGTTACCGTAATCTAACTAAATTTTCAAACCCCACATCCCAAAAGACTAACATTTAAGTATCGTGAGAAGTAAGAAAAAAAACAGATTACACTCGTGTGTTTTATTTTGTTTGATTTTATTTATTTGTATTTATTTAGTGGTTATTTATTTATTGTATACATATTATTTATTTATTTACTTTACTGTATTTATCGCATTTATTTATTTATTTATTTATTTATTTTCATTTTATTTACTTACTTAATTTATATCCATTTATTTATTTATTTTTTATTTATTGTATTTAACTCATTCTGTTCATCTTTTATTAAATTCATTGGTATTTACTCATTCAATTCATTCTTTTATTGATTATTTATTTTATCTAGGCTATGTATTTTCTACTTTGTTTACTTGTTGTGCACTCTTAGATTCAATAATTTCTGTGCGGACGTACGTTTTAAAATGCTGTTTCAACTAATATTAGGCCTATCGCCGTAGTAAGTTCCATCGTATAATCTGTACTAAAAATGAAATGATTGTCCATTTTCACACACAATCATTAAGATACAACATCTGAGCTGTCTTTGAAAATTTGCATGTCCATCAATGAATGTTATTTCGGAGTAAATATGGCAACTGGGGAAAATACCCCGGAAATACATTATGACAAAATTCACATCGGTATGGGAAAATGAACAAAAACGTCTTGCACAATTTTCTGGGTCCAAACTACTTAAAAAGTCTGACACAAAATTGATTGAATGTTGTATAACCTTGTCAAGAATTAAATCCCAATTTCCAATCACAAAAAGATCTTAAGAGTTGTTCAATAGATTTACATGGCAGCAAGAAGGTCCATCTGTTTGAGATGCCATTATTACCACTGAATTACACATAAATGTAGTGCGTTCAGTGATTACTACTAGTCCATGCCAGATAGTGCGACACATTCGTTGCTGAGTACGTCCTGATGTCACAAGACTACCCTCAGTCGGTCATCCACCAGGCGCAGTGACGCCCGTGTTTGGCAGCTGATAGCCGAACGCGAATTCACGTGAAAGGTAGCCACCGATCAAGATTTTACGCCGACGATAAAGTGTATTTGTAAGTCAACTTTGCAAAAAATAAAAGACAAAATTCTATAGGATGTTTTCACATCAATAATGGTAATAAAATCAAATTTTGTGGTTCATGTATGTTTCGATTCCATCTGATAAAATGCTGTGTCTTGCATCAAACAGACGGTCCAAACACCTACTATAGTTCCGCGCGAGCAATTAATATTTTAAGCACTATTTCTACACTAAGGAAGACTGCCCAGGCCGACAATATGTCCGGTTTTGGTTAATAACCGAATGGTGTTAGACTTTGGAGGCAATATGACATGCTTTTTATAAAAAACATGCAGTGAAGCCTTGCAAATTTTGGCAAAACATTATACATATATTAGGGAGTTTTCTGAAAGTTTTGGTTTCTTCCCGCTGGCAATTTTTTGAAAAAAGAGTAAAAATATCAATTCCTTATAAATTCAAAATTTTGAAAAATAGTAAAAAATACGTTTTTATGGGCCCAAAAGTGCCGCGTCAAAATCAGCCCTTAATACAAATAAGTGTGGTAAATCATCTTGTAAGAAAATTTAAAATTATTTTTAAAGTGATACCGGTATTCAAAGCTATAAGAGGTCGCATTAAACCAATTATTTTCAAAACTGTTCAATGTAGGTTGCACAAGGCGGCCATTTTGAAAAATGGCCCACATGACCACTCCAATTTTGAAAATTTCAACGTGGTCTCCGCTGTTATTATTCTGATATGACACCCTGAAGGAAGATCCTGGTGCAAAAGTTTGGTGGCTTGCGTATCAAAACAATTTGAACCGATTCGACCGCAAAAATGTGGCAGTTATCTGCCTCCACTAAAACAACACCTCATTTAATAGTCTCATTATACAAAAACATCACAACTTAACTTTGGACTGTCTTACCGTGCAAAGGTGTTTCTTCAACGTGTATTCTCCAGTTCATATATGAATTTTAAGTGTAAACTCTTGCTTTCATTAAGCCAAACCAAAAATTTTCTAATAGGGATGATAATGAACACAACTCATTTCAGAAGAGTATTTAAGATGATAGCAGATACAAATTCGAATATAAAAATTAATGTGGAATATTGTAAATGAATAGATGTCGAGATTCTACCTAACCAATAAATGTCCAAGACCGGAATGTTCCAGAAAGACTATTTGTTAATATTCAAATATATCAATTCGGTGACAAGTTATATATCTATCACTGCGTGAAAAGTAAATACACATCTCGCTCTGATAAGTGAACGCGTAGATACTTTGGGTATTCATTACTAAGGCACCCACGCACTTTTGTTCGATTTTTTGTCGCAATCTAGTCTTTCGGGACAAATCTTTGTTTCACGGAAAAAGACTGAGAAATATTTAAAATTTTAAATATTCTCAGTCTTTTTCGTGAACAAAAGATTTGTCCCGAAAGACAGATTGGACAAAAACTCGAACAAAGTGGTGGTGCTTTAGTAATTAAACCCAAAATATCTAGCGTTCAACTTATAGAGGAAGATGTATTTACTTTCACGCAGAATAGATATATAACTTGCTGAATGATATATTTGAATATTAACAAATAGTCTTTGGAACATTCCGGCTGGACATTTATGGTAGGTAAATCTCGACAATCTATTCATTTTACAATATTCACTTATTTTTATATTCGATTTGTATCTGTATCATCTTATACTCTTCTGAATGAGTTGTGTTCATTATCATTATAGAATTTTGTTGGCTTAATGAAAGCAAGAGTTTACACTTAAAATTCTATATGAACTGAGAAACACGTTTGAAGAACACCTTTGGGTAGAAGTCCAAAGTTAAGTGTGTGTTTTTGT
>JZLH01S0011383.1:94659-112908 GCA_001188425.1 Eucidaris tribuloides
CACACACACACACACACACACACACACACACACACACTACACACACACACACACTAACAACAACACACAACAACACTACACACACACACACACACACACACACACACACACACACACACACACACACACACACACACACACACACACACACACACACACACACACACATACACACACACACACACGCGCACACACACAATGATACAAAATGTGTTCAGTCTTACAACCTTCCAGCAGTATAAAGTCGTGCCACATGAACATGATTACCTCGTAACATCATGATAATTGGCTTTGACTATTGTTGTGTCAAAAATGTCGTGTAGCTGTCAGCAAGGAATCTATATGCGGTAAAGACGTCTGGGCGGAAATTGGATTGATTCCTTCCGGTCAAGATATAATTCTAGCCCAAAACTGACGAAGTAAAGCAAATAAGAAGAAGAAAAAACCTCGGGGAACATTTCAACTTTCGGATATATTATTCATTTGCGATGATCTCCGAGTTCAACACCTTCCCCTGATAATAATTCCTGGCGTTTTAATGACTGAGGTTGATATTGTATATCAAGTGTTGGCACTGCTGCAATCTTAAAAGACAGTTTCAATTAATCCATTTTAGTTTTATTTTGTCGTTATTTCTTTAATAAATTCTTGTTACGTCGTTTGTACTACGATGTATTTACGATATAGTCATAAAATAATTCTGGGAATTTGAAAAATATATAATGTGATGTACCTCTTGAAATCTGCATTAAAGGTGTATGCACTTTCGTGGCATACAGTAACATAAAGTTGAATGATAATTATTAGCTATTGTGATGTAAATTCGAAGGTATAAATCAAATCAAAGTAAACCAAAGCAAACCAATTAATATTTCATTACTATCATTCGATCCAGATCAGTTGGTTGCACAATGTTTGCAAGTCGTATAATGTGCTTCTTATTCTGTTCAGTACTTCTGCATTATTAATCCACTGTATCTGTATGTTTGTCCGTGTTATGTATGCATGAATGAATGTATGTATGTATGTATGTATGTATGTATGTATGTATGTATGTATGTATGTATGTATGTATGTATGTATGTATGTATGTATGTATGTGTGTATGTATGTATGTTTAATTTCATGTCGTGGGTTTACCGGCGTCCTGTGTACCGCATTATAATGAGATTACATGTCGAGCAGTTCTTTCCTTTGTCTGTTTGTCTGTCCATCCGTCCGTGTTTACTGTTTAGTTTTAACAATTGCGATTGTACTTGAGCAATTGCATCTTATCATCCTCACACCAAACCTCACTAATGACCCACACAAACAGACGTGTAATCAGTCCACTAACAACCCAAACACCATTATTTATTTCACACGAACACCCTTCGACAAACACCAAAAGCCCGTGTTTTTAATCCCGTTCAAGAAAAACTACGAGATAAAAATTCATTTACCCCAAAACACCCCCACGATCGAACAACGTTATTCTGTCATCCACAGTAGCTAATTCAACATCAGAATCGAATCAGCGATATCATTTTATCTCCCCAGATAAAGAATTCTACCGCAGTAGCTGATAGAGAGAGATAATATTATGCCAATAGTTGTTTGAGGAAAAGACTAAACATGATTTTGGTGGCTTCATCTTCTTCTTAATTCTTTTTCCCCCGCGCCTCTCATGTAATCCGCTCAACATCAGCTTGTCGTTTGTAAGATATCTTGTCAATAAAGGACATAGAATACACGTTAATATTTTAAGCCTTCTGTTGAATCAGGTGCTATACCTGACAGTCGGTTCGACGTGCGAGGGCCCGCTGTGGCCGTACAACGTGATCTCGGCCAGTTACTTATTACGGGATTAACATGATACTAGGTCGTGTTAGGTGTGATATTAATTCTTGAAGGAGGCGTATATAATTATTTACGTTTGTGGAGTATAATCCATGTATACATTCAGTGTGAAATGACTAAAGTCAATTCATTTAATACTAGTTTTCTGCATTAATATTTCACGAGCCGCGTTCATGTTTCAAACATAACAGTTTTCCCGTTAAAACATCGTGTGATCTTTCGGAGTGAAAGATGCGACAGCGGGGCATCTTCAGTTTCCATTTATTGTATTCAGATACTGGTTAAATGTCACATATGCCACATATTATTGCAAAGCCATCGTGTTAATAGGATTATTTTAAGTACACCATCTTCGCACTAAGGGATGATTGTAACAACTGATATTATGCTATTGTCACGATTCAAACCGACCTCTGTATAATCAAGGACCACTAAGCGATTTCTCGAAAACACTGTTCAATTTACATCTTATTTATTCATTAATTTATTTATGAATTCATTAATTTATGTATTTATTTATGTATTTATTTACTCATTCATTCATTTACTTACTTATGCATTTACTTATTCATTCATTCGTTTTGTGATTAATTCATTCATTGAATTAATTCATTCATGTATATTGTTCTGTCCATCTAGCTAGCCAGTTACACGGGCGTCGATCCTGGGGTGACAAGGGGGCAGTCGCCACCCCAATGAAAATATTGGTGGGACAAAAATATCGATTTGCCCCCCCCCCTCCCAATAATTTTGGCAATTTGACACATTCATATTTACTTCAGGGATATGTTTAAAAAACATGGGAAAGCACTGCGAAACCATTCAACTTAACATAAAAATACAATTAAACATACACAATTTTCATTTTTTCGGCACGCTTAGCGCGCAAAATTTTGTATTACAATTTGGCGATTTTTTTTTTTTTACATTTTTTCCCGAAAGTTTTGCCCCCCCCCCTCCATTCGAAAAATGGATCGACGCCCCTGGCCAGTTAGGTAGATAGTCATTAGTCTACGAATTCATAATCTATTTTCATTTAGTTAGTTTAATTAGTCAGCCAAAATTAGTCAGCCAAGGGCCAATAATAACAGATTGTAACAATATTTATTTCATTATCTATTTATGTTTATTATAAAGCTGACATCAACTATGTTACACAACTTCCGTAACTTCCATCGTAAAAGGTCAAAGTTCATTTTTGCCGGTATCATTGTTGACTGTATACCATTTCGTTTGATATCGTCTTCTAACGAAGATGTTTTGACATTTGATCAACAGAATTGGTGAAAAGGAATTCATGACACTGGACGTCGACAACTCACGTGATTACAATTCTATCTGACGTCGGGGATGTTTCTTCTTGTGTAGTATTCTATCCAATTCCTTGTCGATATAAAGTGGATTTATTGAGCCGAGATCTGATTATAAGGTCGAGATGAACAGAAAATTTAATGCTGAATCAGCAATCGTGTTTCCGAACGATGTACCCGTTGTATATTTAACTCGAAACAATTGATTGAAATTTCCGTTACGTTTATACTGGGTCTATCGCGTCTTCGTCCTGAACCCCGTGTGTTACAGTATATGTTTCGGTACCTTGTTTTAATCACATCTGTCAAGTTCATAGTTCTTACCGACTTTTCACCCAATCTCCTGCTTCTTCCTCCGTTCCAGCTTCCCTTCATGTCTGAAAGTTACTTGTTTTTGCGGAGTAACACAAACGACCTTAGCGCTGCTTAAAATGTAATAAAACGAGTTACAACACCTGCAGACGCCGATATTGTCTTTAGTAGTTTTCCTAGTATTTCCTTTTTTCGTGATGTTGATTTGAACATTCTCGACGAATTCTCATAATTATCTGAGGTCAATTTTGTCACTTCTTCAAAATATTGTATAAAGGCGGCTCATCTAGCATCGAAAGGGCATTTTATTCTCACAAAGAACTTTACCGCTTTACAACCTCTCATATTGAACTGTATAGTGCAAGATCTCCTGTTCAATGTAAGCATGATAGACCGGCGTGCTTGAACGTATATACCGCACCAAAGCTTATTTGCAAGATATAACTTCAAGCTGAATGTAAGACTCGTGTATGAAATATGAAATATTGCTCCAATATATCTAATTACCTGTACATGAGTATAAAAATATGTTAAAATTGATGATTACGAGAATGCCGCCAAATATCAATGCAGTCATGTTCGTGGATCTGCAGACGATATTTCCTATTTCATGTTTTTGATTACGCGCCCATTTTCCAGCTCGTTTCGTGTAATTTGTCGTCAAATGTTGACGCACATGTCAATACCACGAGGTCAATTGGTTCAAAAATGCCGAAATCACGGAGAATTAGGAACTACATGCTATCCGACACAAACATGATTCATATGAAATCATGCATCTGATTTACTGAGAGGTGTATGACCTCGATATGAACATTACATTTGGGTAACGAAAGGGGAGAAATCGTCTGCATTTTATGAAATGCCAGGGAACTTCATGAAATGACTCCTACAGGTTTTGCCGCCAGGAGAACAATCTCTTCCTATCAGATCGATTGGAGTAATCAATGATCGGCTTTGGACCCTCTTGTTAGCGCTGATTTGATGATTACACCGCTGTTTTTCAATTGCACTGGTCGTCAAAATGCTCCAGTCTCGAAAATTGATCGTGACTATATACTCTTACAAAACTGTGATATCTTGCCACGAGGAAAATTCTGCCTTGCATGTTTCATATTATTCAGGTCTCGTCTTTATTTGCTTCGGTGTTCATTTATACCTCGGAACCAGACAAAAAATATTGCTGTAAAATTCAGACGCCTCTTAAATTGAATTACATATATATTTTTATGACAAATATGAAAAAAGGAGAAAGGGGGAAATGGGATGCATTTCGAGGCATCGACGAGAAAGAATGAAACATATACCGCCAAAGGGACGGTGGTATTACGTAGTTGTCATGAAATCTTTTTATCGCGTGGAGTTGCGAAAATTATGAAAAACAAATAGGTAATCAGCATGACGCTACGTGGCTGATGCGAAAAATGGAAGCACTATAACTGGATATCAATGAAATTAAAACACATAATATTTGTAGATCCGATATTGTCTTGTATTTCCCTTATCAGCGTTCTTGACGGCGAATTAGACGTAACCGTCTTTTCGGCGAAACAAGTGATAATCCGCGAACAGAGTCGGTTTGTACAAGGCGATAATACCCGACACGTTCTCTCTTGGCAAACATGGACACATCTGCTTAGGAAAACAAAAAGAGGCAGCCAATTGACAAATTTGTAACGGCGACAAGAAGCATTAGAATAAACAGCATCAAAATGGTCGAATTATTGTCACCTAGACATCGGTGAATTGAATTCCGACGGCGTTCCTTGCTAATACAATTCAACCGTGGAGGCCTGTTAAACCATACAATTCGTGTTGATATTTGTAATTATAACCTGTTGGAAAACGAGATACATTCTATGGAGCCTCGCGTGTACAGAACGGGTTACTTCAAGTAGTTGATCTGAGGGCGTAATTGGCGGTGTACGAACTGTAACACCCGTAATGTCAATAGCGGTACGATTTTCAACCAACAAAAGGATCTGCAGATCAAAAGATGCGCTTTCCACACTTCTGTGTTATACCCTGATCATAAAAACACTTCAACAAAACTTTTGATCTAATTTACAACTTTTAATCTCCCTTTCGGGCATTCCACATCAGCTTTGGATAGCACGGGATACTGCAGTTGTGAAGCGGAATTTGGAGTATTTGCAAATTTGGCAAATTCTCTCATTCTTTTTCAGTTTCTGTGTTTAAGCATTCCAGTTGGCACCTAGGATTTGTAGACATACTTGTCTCAGGATAATTATATTGTGAAAGAAACCAATGAATGTATTTTTATTTTTTCAGAAAAGATATCTTGCCATATTTCTGAGTGTGATGTGTTACATAGTTGTAGATTTTGTGACTATCGATATGACTATGTTCTACACATTGGTGTACCGATCGTTTCATTTCACGACTTGCTTAAGTTTACTCTTGTGTTTGTGCGCGCGTGTGTGTGTGTGTGTGTGTGTGTGTGTGTGTGTGTGTGTGTGTGTGTGTGTGTGTGTGTGTGTGTGTGTGTGTGTGTGTGTGTGTGTGTGTGTGTGTGTGTGTGTGTGTGTGTGTGTGTGTGTGTGTGTGTGTGTGTGTGTGTGTGTGTGTGTGTGTGTGTGTGTGTGTGTGTGTGTGTGTGTGTGTGTGTGTGTGTGTGTGTGTGTGTGTGTGTGTGTGTGTGTGTGTGCGTGTGTGTGTGTGTGCGTGTGCGTGTGCGTGTGTTTTGCGCCAATATCTCATCCTGTTTACAAGACTATTTAAAATATACATTGCTGTAATGTCGTGATTATCATCGTGAACTTTGAATTTGAAATTAAGTAAATTGTGGAAATAGTCGGGACGTGGTTATAATCCTACCCATTTACCTCTTTTCCGGAAGTATTCAACCGTTTTATTCCCAAGAACATTCTTAAAATTTTATTCCCAAATAATATTTTAAAGCGGTATGATTATCATCGTGAAAGTTTTATGAGGAGAACTTTCAAAAAAATTGTTTTATTAGCATTGCCTTCTTGTTTTCTAAATATTATTCTACTAACTACTCACAAGAGATTGTTTGGATATTTTCTATACCATCTGCCCAGATTTTAGGTTGTTCGAAATGTTTTGGGGCAGTGACCCGTTGCACCCTCATTTCAAACGAGATCCGCTCTCTAATCATAAGAACCGCTATTCATAAGAGAAAAATATTCATCAGGACCACTATTCATAATAAGACATAAGGGTCGCAATTCATAAAACGGAAAAATGGTCGGTATTCATAATACCAAGTCAGAGTCGTTAATCATAAAGGCCCCTAATACAAAGGGAGGGTCGCTATCCATAAAGGTCAATATTCATAAGGGTCGTTAGTCATAATCGTAGAAGTGGGTCACCATTCATAAAAGGAGAAGACAGTCGCTATTCATAAAGGTCAGTACTCATAGAGGATTCATCGATTATGAATAGCGATCCTTATGGATATTGACCTTTATAGCGGCCCTCTTCTATTATGAATTGCGACCCTCTTCTTCGATTATGAATAGCGACCCTTATGACTTAATATGTATAACGACCCTATTATGACTTATTATGAATAACGGTCCTTATGAGTAATGGTCCTTTCTTCGATTATGAATAGCGACCCTCTTATGAGTAAAGACCCTCTTTTCGCTTTATGAATAGCGACCCTTCAATTATAGGAAAATACGCGTTATGCATAGCGGTCCTTATGAACCTCTGGTCCTTATGAATAGCAGTCCTTATGACTAGCAAAGTTATCCCCTTCGAACTTCACTAGAAGACGGTGTTGGTGCAGGTGACAAGTCGCGCTCCACACGAAGACTCCCAAATTGGAAGTAAAATATTTGACCTGGAGGCAAACATTTACCTGGACGTGTCGTCTCGTAGTTTCTACAACCACTCACCCAAAAATATGAAAAATTAAACATATCGCAAACCACGTCGTCGGGTTTGACAGAATCGAGCACGCCTGCCAAAGGGCATTTATTACCACCAAATATCGACATGATCAAGATCACATGAAAATACATTCAATGATGTGAAATTATTGACATGCAAAGATGCGAAATATCAACTATGTACACGTAAATCAATGTATGACTGTATAATGCATAACCTTCTCACAGATCATTTTGCTGTGTGTTTAAAATGGGAAATTCATAACTACCCAACTAGGTCTGTGACAATGTCTACATAATACTGACAGAGCTGTCTCTTTTCAACAAAACATTCGTTTGGGCCGAAACTTTGCATTATCTCCTTTTTAAAGCGCGTGCAACCTGGAATGGGAATGAGAAAAACGTGCAATTGTAGCTTCGGTGTCAGTATTCCTTGAGTTTTTTTAACGTGTCCTTTTTGGGGGAAATAAAAAAAAAATCTAAATCTTGCTGAAAAGTGGTGAAGAAGTGCACTGGGATTTTTACTTGATTGAATTAATACACCGGTGTACGTGTAGTTTACGATGTTATTTGCATACACACAGAATAATAAATAGTAACCGACACTGAAAATTTGGTTGTCTACATGTTTATCCAATTATTTCTAAAGGTGTACACAATGACACAAATACGAGTTCATGTAAAGGTGAGTCTTAGCAACCATGTGGCATTCAAAAGCCTCCGCATCTTTTTTTTTTCAGGCAATGAATTACATTGAGCGAGAGAGAGCAGAGCATTGGTCAACGAGTATATAGACCTAGACAAAGAGTAGCAAACTGAAATTGGAAACTGAATTTATCTCTTTGGGGCAAATATTCTTCGAATTTTCATGTCTCCTTCAATTGAAAAACTCGTAAATTTTCTTTATAAGCTAGCTTTTGCGCACGATACTGACTTGAAAGGTGTTGGTATATAAAGTCGTGATAACACTCAAATTCAAACGTGTGGTTGTCAGCCAGTGAAAAATAATCACACAGGACATGTATTTCAATTTTCAACTCTTTTTATTTTCAAACAGATGATTCCCGCCATTGACCTTGGGCCTCTTTCATTAAGCTGTTCGTAAAGTTACGCATGACTTTACGAACGACTCGTATATGAAGTGCCAAAGTTTTTCATGTCATTTTAAGAAAGTATATGATTAATGTCAATTAGATTTTGCCCCCAAATAAAGTTTGCATTGGAATGTTTGTTAAATGGTTGTTAGAGTAAGAATTTTAACCTATGTTTGCATATTTCAACATTAGCAGATATGATTTAATTGAGAATCACATTTGGCTTGTCAATTTCAGAGTCATTCGTAAAGTCATGCGTAACTTACAAACAGCCTTATGAAACAGACCCCCGGACCGAAGTAAAGCATCGAAGAAACCGGTAACAACGAGTTGACCAGATGAACCATGATCACACACTCATTATCCCTTTAAACGTGTTAACTATAAACGTGCAAATATCGATGAAGATGAAATAAATTATTTCAAAATAATTCTCTTAAAAATGATTGACGTAATAGTAAAATTAGCAACGGCTAAAAGGAGACTGCACAAGTGCGATTTATAATGAGGTACATAATTCTCAAGAGAGTTTTATTTCGAATGTTGACAGAGAGGATGTTTTATAACTATCCTTCGAAATAAGCAAAATTTATATTCTCCCTGAAATTACAGACTATGTACGACTGTGTCTTATGTTATTTTGGGTCAATAAAATCGGTCGACTGTTCTCATTTGTGTATTTTCTTCTTTTTTGTAGAGATGTGTTAAATTTTGCATTTTATTTCATGAAAGAGACTCAGTAACCTGAGAAAGACAATGAGACGTGATCGTGAGTAATTCACTAAATGGAAATCAAAATAGCCTACGGTATAGTTGAGCGACCCTTTACACCAACCCCTTCCATTTTCAACCTACCGCGTTAGTTTTCATCTTAAAAGGCACAACAAAACACCAAGGAATAGAGGTATTATGACGCGCTAATGTGCGTTGTCAAAAAATAGCCTTGGAAAAAATAGTTTGAAAAGAAACAAATTTTTTCAACTTTTTTCAGGAAGACCGACTTGTGATGGAAGGTGACGCACGCCGATTTTTATTGGAAATCGGGAGGGTGCTTTTGAAAACTTACTTGATAAAGGCTGGTATTTAAAAAAAGCAAGGAAAGTTTCTTTCAAGACACATTTGTTTCTTTTTGTGATGCTTCGTCATCATTGTCGCCCTCTATTCCTTTTCCTCTCCCGTCTGTTTCTTTCCGATTGCTCTTCCCGTTTCCTTTATCTTCTCTTCTTATTGTTGTCTGATATTTGCCTTTCCTTTTCATCTTGCTCCTTATTTTTTTCCATTTTCTTCTTGCTTTTCTTGTCCTCTTCACCAACGTCGCCGTTGTCGTGTTTTTTTTTCATTTTCTCTTCTTCGTCGTCGTCGTCATTGTCGTTTACTTCTTCTTTCTTCTTCTTCTTCTTCTCTTCTTCTTCTTCTTCTTCTTCTTCTTCTTCTTCTTCTTCTTCTTTTCTTCTTCTTCTTCTCCTCGTTCCTCCTTCCTCCATCTCAGCTTCGTTCACTTTTCGTTTCCTTGGTAAATCTTTGGTTTCATTTTTTCACCTTCAATAATTCTCTATCCCTTCATCACCATTTTTTGTTCAATATAAAACTTTGGTAAATATTATTTTGAGTTGAAAGTGGTAGTTTAATCTTTATCTACTGTGAGAAATAACTTGGACCAGTCGTGCTCACATAAGGTGATTCATTAGTAGACTTGGGGTGATATAGGACAGGGTCGGGAGGGTTCCTCTCACTCATACGGCACGATGTATTTTAAGAATTTGTTTGGAAAGTATCACTCCTCCGAGCGTGGTTTTATATGCCTAAAGGAAGTGACAAGATGTTTTGTTTTTTGCCTTGAATATAAAAAAAGCAAGAAATACAGAATAAAAAAACAGTGGGGAGTTGAACTTTTAAATTTCTCAAGAGGTGAATGACCGAGCGTTCACTCACATCGGGTCTGTCAGAGATTAGATTCTTTCTTATCAAGAAGTGATGAATAAGTAGCAGTAAAATGTGCTAACATGTTTTCAGATTATGGGTTATGGTTAACTTGCAACGTTAGAAACATCGGCAAAACCCCTCGAAACTGATTTTATCACTTTTCCTCGATATGGGCTGGAAATTAATGACTTCATCCCATAAGACCATTTCCTTCCAAACTGCAACTCACCCACTCAAAAATTTGCAGCATCTGTGAAATCACAAATGTAATAACACCGGTAGACACTTGGTATGCACTTTATTTTAGGTAAAGTTAAAACAAAACTATTTCAGCATAAAATTGGTACTTCGCGATTACAGACTCTGCAAGAATAATAAAACTGTGTAACTGTTTAAATCTATACTACATCCCACAAAATTAGAATTAAAAACATTTCTTTCTCCATAAAATACATTTTGACTTAACATATGTAAACGCAATAAAATAATTGAAGTTACACTACACGATATGAACTGCCACCTATATTACTGACACAAATCTTTAAAATGTATTTATGGATTAAATCAAGAAACTGATTTACTTCTTTCTTATGATATTGGATTATTGGTATGACAATAAATTTCTTCAGAAGTAAGCTCAACTGATATGTTCTTTTCGTACCGAAATAAATGGATTACATGCGATAAGTTTTCCAAACCTTTCCATGTGGTTGTGTTGCAGTATTGGGGCGGAATCTATAAAGTTAGTTAGCAAGCTTGTCATGATGTTTACTTATTTGATGCGTACATGCACAATATATGTTTAGACATTGGGCCAAACATGAAAGAAAATATTAAAAGAACTTTGTTATCATTTAGGATGTGGGTTAATTGTGAAATGACGTTATTGACGTAATTAACCAAAGAGCGAGTGAGTTGTTTCTTCTGCTAAAGAAATATATCTCGTGAAATTTATGTCTTTTATTGTCTAATATTTTTATTATTTTTTCCGTGTTTACCATTGTGAAATGTATTTTATTTGAAGTGGTATTTGTATTATTTCGTTACTTTTGAAGACATGGGGTTCTGTGTACAGTTATCTCCACAACAATCAATGTTTGTTCCAAAAAAAAAACGCAAAGAAAACAATTAAATACTGTATGTTTACTTTGTTATCACCGCGTGACTTGTTTACTTTTCCTTGTTCCTCTCTGTCTTTTTTTTTCTTTCTCTCATCGTCAAACTTCAAGCAGTGACAAAATATATCTCAATCGAACACCTCACCCTAGCTGGGTCAGCATGCTCCCCGGAGAGCGCTGGCCAATACAACCCCAGACAAACCCGCGTGTTTTTGTACCGCGGGGCGCAGTAATGTATCCGAAGACGCGGAGTGTACACGTCCAACAGACGAGAACACAAGAAAAACAGAAACAGGAGAGTTAAGGCTGGGGAGAGATGGGTTAGAATTCGAGTTTGGTTGGTGGAAAGTGTCGGTCGGGACCTCCGTGGAGGCAGAAAAATGAAACAGAATCCAATCGTGAGTGGTGGAATACAAATACACGGTGTTTTAAAGACTGTGTGAGGGTGAGGCGTTTGACTTGGAATGGCAACATTTTATTAGCAGTCAAGGACCTGAATTCGGTCATCGGCCTGGATCTGGGATCATATCGTTTTTCAGTCTTTTTCTTAAAGATGCAATATTGCTTCCCAAAATTTGTGTATTTCTTCTTCTTCTTCTTCTTCTTCTTCGTTGGTATTTTGTACTGCATTGCCCAAATGTGGCTTTGCTGGTTTGCTAAGTAATTCCTTTGTTTTGTTGTATCTAAATCTAAACTTTTCTCTACTTTGCAACATTATTTTTGGTATTTATTATTGTTAATTTGCACGATTTTTGTATTGATACTGCTTTGAAATATGTTTTAATGCAAATGAATTTTAATGAAGTTTTACTTTGAAAAGTCAAAGTCTTCTTTTTTGTCTTTGTTTTCATTTTTTCTCCCTCTTCCTCTGTTTTTCTTCCTCCTCCTCCCTTCTCTTTTCTACAGCTTATTCTTTTTTTCCTTACTCTTCTTCTTTTTTCTCCTAATTTTGTTACAGTTGTGCAATGTTATAAACTCAATCTTATTCAGGTATAAGTAAAGTTGCTAAGTCTTGAGAAACAGATTAAAGAAAGCATCAGTCACGCCACCTATATAAACATGTTACAAGTATATAGCTCAAACATAACTGAATGAATATTTTGTAAATCAATAAATATCTAAAATTATGCTTATTTCTTCGTCGCAGAGAATGCATCGTAACTGAAATATTTTATGATTTATGCCGTATTTACCTCTTTGGCAACATTTTATTGACGTTTTCTTTCTGCGATGGCGAACAGGCGCGGGGTATTAATCACTCCTAACCTCTCGTCTTGGTGATAACGAAGTATAATGTGTTATAGCGCCGACATACGGTGCATTTAAACCAGTAACATGTTCTTCTTTTCGTCCTGCATTTTGCCCATTTCACGTCTGGGATTGTGAACAGTCACACTTTCTAACAGTCTCTGATCTATGATACGGGTGTATATCAATTTTAGCAAGGTACTCATATCAACATAAATATAGAGTGCTTTTTAAACATTTTTTGCTCTTAATATCATTCACTGTGTACATTTATGGACCCTGTACCAGTATGTGTACTTTTACTCTGTAAAATAATGTAACGGAGCTAATTCCCCACTCCTTCTGGAGCTAAGTTTCGGAGCTAAAATTCAGCTCCAAACGGAGTGGTTCCTAATCACACTTCTTGAGTAGGAATTAGCTCCGTGACATTACGTACCCCGCTAATTTAGGTCTCGGACTATTTTGCCTCAATAATTTCAAATGAGAGCGAGATTGCATCAGTTTTATTTAATTAGAAGCAATAGAAACGAGAGACCAGAGGAAAAAAAATCTACAAACGTGTCGTCAACGTCCAGGAATTATTATTTGTGATATGCAGTAAGGTCTTTGAACGATCAAGGAGCGGACTGGCACTAAACCAAGACACGTCTTGACATCATACAACTAGTGAAAGGCGTATAGATTAGTTGTGACACATGTCGTACCCGAAAAGCGGGCCTATTAAACATCGCATAAATACGCCTAAACATATCCACTTCTCAGTGCTTGAATACGCGTGTGATTTATCACGAATCTGACAAGTTTGCATTGATTCGGGTTAACAAACCAAAAGAGAATGTATTGGTTGTACGGGCTTTTGGGGGTTGTCAACATCGTGTTCATCAAACTGCGAAGAAAAGAAAACAAGACCCAACAAAGGGTAATTTTCTTGTGCGTTGCCATGGCGATGGAAATAGCGATTCAACGACAGGAAACGAAAACTAATGGCCGACGCTGTCGTCTGCAGGTTCGTGATTTTAATTTTCGAGCCAAACGATTTTCCTGGCTCGATTCAGTCGCTCCAATTCAACCATGAACTTCCTCTGCATTTTTCTCCTGTTTGCAGCCAGTTGGATTCTGACGGACTCAACACGAAGTTTCCTCGAACATAGATGGTCTTCATTTCATATATCTTTATCAGCTTGCTCAAATAATGTCCATTAATGTTAAATGATTATACTGTGTGTGCTACCACAATTGATATAATTATGCGTTAATATCATATTGATGTACCTGAGCTGCATAGATGTACATGCTCTGCAAACACATCTTACTGCATGTTTTAATAATACTAACTCGACGTTTCTAATTCTGAAGTAATGTGTGAATCATTGTGTACATAGAAGGAAGGTTCAAACGTAACTCGATGTTTAACATTTTGGTCAAAAATATGAAAAGAAAAGAAAAATAACCACGCAGGCTTTTCAATACATGTATAATCTGAAAACTACTAAATGGTACTAAGTTGTTATGGTCTAGACACATTTTTGTGCATAACAAATAAACTGAATATGAATGGATTTAGTACTTGTTTGTGTGTGTATGTGTATGTGTATGCGTGCGTGTGTGTGTGTGTGTGTGTGTGTGTGTGTGTGTGTGTGTGTGTGTGTGTGTGTGTGTGTGTGTGTGTGTGTGTGTGTGTGTGTGTGTGTGTGTGTGTGTGTGTGTGTGTGTGTGTGTGTGTGTGTGTGTGTGTGTGTGTGTGTGTGTGTGTGTGTGACTGTCTGTCTGTCTGTCTACCTTTCTGTGTAGTGTAAGTGCGGGGAATTGTACGAGAACAGTCAGAACACAATGTTCAGCTAAATGACCAATTATGTGGTAATTATAGTTTATACATTTCGTCAGATATGAGGTGATGGAAAACATTTAAGAGGTCGTTTATATTTTCCTTTTGGTTAATTGATACATTCATTCGTTATTTGTAATGTTTTCATGCATGTATTTACTTTTTATGTATGTACGTATTTATTTATTTATTATTCATTTATTTGTTTATTTGTTTATTTATTTATTTATTTATTTTATTTATTTATTCATTCATTCATCATTCTTATATTTATTTAGCTTTTTACGGTGATTGATTCAGTTCAGGATATTGAACTTCTAATTCATTAGACCTAATAGTCTACCTCTCTTATGCCTAATTACCGAAAACATAATCGTTGATATGACACAAATAATTCGTTGGTCGCTCATCAGCAAAGTCATCTTCGAGTCCATCAATTCATCCTTCTTAAAATGAGTATGGTAAAACCGGTCACTGTATTCGTTATTTTTTTCCACTTTTCTAAACTGTATTCTGTAACTGTACTGTATGTAGTGATGTTTTGAAGGACAATATATATTTTTCCGGATTTCATTTTTTTAGTATAGTGATATCATGTACAGTATAGGGAAATATGCATCTCAAACTTTTTAAAACCCTATTTAACATTGCGGAACTACCATTTAAAACTTGTCAAACTTTGATATGTAACCTATACTTATGATAGTGTTTAAATGGACAAATAAACACATGCCCAACAGACACAAAGTTTATATTGAGTTATGGTCACTACCAGCAAAATATACACAGGTATATATGTATATCAGCATATGACTTGATCTCCGGAGAGAAAAGGTCTCTGACACCGCAATCTATGGGGAATACTGGAATGGTCGCTCATTGAATTTCACTTTCTAAAATCACTTGCTTAATGATCGTTTTGAAGTGCAATTTGTTTCAGAGCTCAATTTTTACCATATATCATAGAGTCACAAAGCATGAAGGATTACGAAGCTCACCATTTTTTAAAACTCGAAATAATGCTAAATGTTGCCTTTAAACTACAAACTTTGTTATTTAAAAAAAAATCATCACGGCTGTTTTTCAAACTTACAAACTCTTGACCGGGAACCAGGCCCCCAATCTGGACTGGGATAGCCCTGTCGGTTGTCCGGCAGAAGGGCCCAAGCATATGTTCCCGGCAGAAGGGCCTTAAGAGTATTTTTTTCTATTATGGGAAATATTGCCTTATTTGATATTTGCACTTAACAGACTGACAGAAGGAAATAAAAAATATCACACTACTTTAATTTCATATGAAAAATGAATGGTTTTCAAGTTAGAGATAATTTAGTGTTAAGGCCCTTCTGCCGGGATCGTATGCTAGGGCCCTATTCTGCCGGATCGACAACCGACGTGTGTTCAGAAGACGACTAGTCAAGTTCATTACGTGCAGTACTCCTGTCTTCTGACCTCGGCATTGTAATGTTTATGTTTTCACACTTACGTGTACACTAGTTGCGTTTTAAATAGCACAAAAACACATGTATTGTTTGTTCATCTACAAGGGAAAGGTTGTCTTTTCTGATGAATTTCGATATGAAATTGCGTGTTAAGCAGGATAAAAATACATTATGATATGCAGGACTGCATGTATTCCGCAAGGTACACCGACTCATTTCGTACGATGATTCAGTGTGCTATGATTTAACTGTCGTTTTATACAATCGTAAAACAAAATTCAGGTTGAAGCTGTCGTCATCCTTGCGTGAGCGGAGTGTGCTAGCCTTTGGGTATGATCTTCGACAAACGGGGAGTCGGGAAGGGTGCTGTTCCTGTCCTAGTAGTATCTGTCTGTCTCGGGTTTATCCTTCTTTAGGTGGAAACTATTTCGAGATGATTTCGATGCAAGATGACAAGCCACTGGCAGTTCGCCGGCATGTCAGTCATAAAAAATGACAGGACGAATAACGTGCTTTTGCTCATACACACGCCGTATATGATCAAACAGAAGATATAGTATTTCTTAATACAAATAAAATAACGAATTCACGTCCAGCTCGTTGTACTATGATTGCTTGATTTATCGGCCAAAAAAATAACAGGTCGTAACAAAATTAAGATGTTTTAATTCGATTGAATTCGTTTGAATGAGAATGAACAGGAAAACATTGACCTCACTTTATCTTATTGAGAACAGTCGGTCTATACACTGTATTGCAGTAATACGTTAGAGTCAGGACATCTTTCCATATACATTACATGTACAATTAGATCACGGGTGACGACGGGTCCCTTTTTCTACTGTCCCGCTTCATCCATTGCAGCAAACGTACTTTATGATTGTGTGTTCGTGCGTGCTTGTGTGCATACGTGTGTGTATGTGTGTGTGTACGTGCGTGCGTAGTTCGTGGGAGTGAATTGGCCATGAACACACATACACACACAAAATGAAGAAAACATGCCATTATGAAACCAGTATCACGTAAACATGTGAAAGCACATCAGAATTTATTTAGAAAAGTTTTTTTATTTACTTATTTTATTTATTTATTTATTTATTTATTTATTTATTCATTTATTTATTTCTTTATTTATTTATTTATTCATTTACTTCTTTATTTATTTATTTAGTCATTTATTTATTTCTCTATTCATTTATTTGTTTATTTATTTGTTTATTTATTTATTTATTTATTTATTTATTATTTGTTTATTATTTATTTACCTAATTTATTTATTTATTTATTTATTTATTTATTAACTCATTTATTTATTTATGTATTTATTTATTCATTTATTTATTTATTTATCTATTTATCTATTTATTTATTTTCTTGTGTATTTATTTATTTATTTATTTATTTATTTACTTCTTTACTTATTTATTTATTTATTTATTTATTTATCATTTGTTTATTATTTATTTACTTAATTTATTTATTTATTTATTAACTTATTTATTAACTTATTTATTTATTTATTTATTTATTTATTTATTTGTTTATTTATTTATTTATTTATTTATTTTTATTTATTTATTTATTTATTTATTTATTTATTTATTTATTTATTTATTTATTTATTTATTTATTTATTTATTTATTTATTTATTTATTTATTTATTTATTTATTTGCTTATTCACTTATTTGGGACAGGGGCCGACAACTACTAAGTATTCGGGGCACAAATCAAGAACACTATCTTTGAATACTACCAGTATTTTTTTTAATGATCGAGAATTTAACACCTCCTGCAGCGAAAATAAACCATAATTTAAGAGAAAATTTGGAAAAAGATGACAATAAAATAAAAAGAAAACACCACACGGTTCCAACAATCGAATGTGTTCGTTTTTGACAACAATAATGGATGCTCACCTTTAAAGTTTTAGAGTCGTCACTAAACAGTTTTTTACACTCCAGAAGTTCTTTCTAGGTCACGTGGTAGTCTGTCGGGTATTGTTTTACCCAGGTCTTGTTACAGGTGGTATGTTCGCGGCTCCCGCATTGAGAACATTTGAATCAATGTTTATACTATGTTTGTAAAACGAGTATATGTGGGATCATGACACCTATTTTAACACCATTCTATATCCAAATGAAATGTTATGACATTTGGAGCGATGTTACGCGGTCGCATGCAATGTCTCCTCTTTGAGTAAGTGGTTATAGGTTTATAAAATGAGGTCGATGTTTGTCAATCGCTTTGTGAAAACC
>JZLH01S0011392.1:57423-71328 GCA_001188425.1 Eucidaris tribuloides
ATGTGCGTGTATAAATATACACGTATGTAGTTATGTACAGACTACCATTTATAAAATGTCATTTACTGTCACCAACATGACCCATTCAAGAATTGAGATATTTTTTGACACAAATGGGTGTCTATGATGTATTCATTTTCTCTCTGTAGTTGGCATGAATTTGTGTTTCATATTCTTTTTTTAGGGGTGGGGGATGAGCAGTGTCTGGTATCATTAAACAAATTTGAACTGTCTGGGGAAACTGTACATCAAGTAAAAATTCTGACTACAATTTAAACACTTATGAACGTGAACATGCATACACACATACACAAACACAGACACACAAGCTCACACATACAATTATACGTGCACAAAAACACAGAGGAAACTACACAAAAGCACTTCTAGAAACCAACAAAAATTCAAATTCATACTACAGCGTACTTTATTGCAACATATATGACAATATTGCAAAATTTCACAAGATGGCAAGACGAAATTGCAGTATCTTTGTATAGCACACAACTGATTCATAATGAAACATTTTTATGTGAACTCCAAAATGTAACAAAAACATATTAAGCTATTTAATTCACTTGTCGAAACTTCTCTTTTGAAAGGGCATTGTTTGCTATATAATTTATTTAGACACTAAAGATTGAATTTCATATACATAAACTAACCAGTGTGTCAACTCTTAGGTTAAAATCCAGTAAAGATAGTTGGTATCAAAATAAAATATGGAAAGACTTTAGGAGTGTAGAGTTTGCATCATGTTGGTCAATTTCAGAAGAAATTTGGAGTTCATATATCAGGTGAGACTGCAAGGGTTAAATAAAGGGTTTGGCTATCTACAATCTCCCACCACTTAAAATAGAAGTTCAATAGATTTGGACTGATTTTGAATCTTCCACAGTCCTTCTTTCTACACGTTTCCCTTTCCGGCAGAGCAGATTATATCGATGAATGAACAGCACTAGTACGTCATGTAGATCAGGAATAGAAATCGAGTGGAAATTCTGTTCGCAAATTGTTTTTCCCAACTCAGAGTATTATGGTGATCCATGCAAGGCTTGGTCAATTACACTACTTCTTACTAACATGTCTTTGTTATAGATTAACATTCTTTGAAACAAATTGCATGTATTTTTAGCCTGTATACTGTACAGAATCAGGTAATAATCTTTGTTTTTCAAATTGTGAATAGCAAGGGAATGAATCAAGCGCTGAAAAAACATAACATACAGCAAGGTGAAAAAACACACACACATAACAACAGCATAACAATCTACTTTATAAACAATGCTACATTTCATTTTGAGCGAGTCTATTTGTGTGCATAACATACATCGGCTGATTCGCCAGTAACCATGTAATTGTGATTGCTTCAAAATAATGCTGAAAAAAAATATTCTTTTGGCCACTTTTACAGAATAACTTTCAATGTCACATGTCTCTCACTTCAATTAAATATAATTTAAAAAAATGAATAAGCATGAACTTCTTATGTGTCAAGCCTTTGCTACAGAGGTAAAGGTCAAACTTTGTCTTCTTGGTTAATAAGCTTTGCCGGCACTGAAAAAAACCGCCTCACATCTAAAAAGTTTTAGACAACAGCATGGACCTCTCTGAAAGTGAAATATTCATTGAAAAGCTTGAATGATATCGCCAAACTACAAGAATATCTTTCAAAATTCTTTACTGATCTGGCATGAATGGACTAGAAATTGTGTTTGGTTGTTCCAAATTCTCACAAGAAACGCTGTGACAAAAATGCTCAAACTTTCTTGTTTTTAAGAATATAAAGTAAATCCACTATTTTTATGAGCAATTTATGAGACTGTTCTCTGAACATAAAAGCTGAACAAATTTACATTTCTTGTACTTTTCATTACATGAGGCCACTTATGAGCGGGTACATATTTTGTGGTCCAATTGCCCCCAAATGATATTCCTTTTGTGTGAATCATTATCATCACAATATTTAACCTCCCTTAACAAAAGGGTCACTGTAATCTTTATTCCATCATGACAGTTACAAGTTCTCTTAAAAAAAAGAGCATTAAAAGATATAAAACTCTCTGTACAATACATGTATGACTTATAATTAACCACACCCAAGAAGTTTTCTTGCAGAGAAAATCAATCTTGACGTTTAAAGAAGGCTCTGGCGATTGTAGGCATGTTTCTCATATTTTAGGCTTTACGTGCATGGACTGAATGTACGAGGAAGGACAGCCGAGCTGATGTCCTTCACTCATTGTCATTTACCATGCATTTCTGTCGTACATGACTTTCATTTCAGGTTTCGAACAATATGAGATTCATTTGAGATTGAGTCAAGCAACCATTTTCACGATCAACTTTTAGCGGCCTGAACTTGTCCTTCGCCCCCTGACTACAATATGGAGATCAATTTCATTATTTGCCATTGCAATTTATCACTCCAACTGTGTAATAAAGAAGGTGAATCAAACAAATTTATTAACCATATATCTTACAAGGAATTAGTACATTTGTGTGAGATTACTCAGTCATCATGGCATGTTTGGTGGTGTCTGACACACAATTTTCAGATGCATGAATAACTCTTTAAGAGTTTTACTTACTTGCGATACATGAATCTTACATTTCTTTTTGACACATCTTTAAACAAACTTGTGGCATATATCATTCTCTGATGCTAGACATTAACAGCATTTAAGCAAATATACAATTCTTATGGATAAATAAAGAAAATCATGTGCATGAAAAAAATTGGTTTGTTTGTTGACTTACTATTGAAACAATAATTATTGGGTTTCCTGAGCTGAAACACTCAAGCACAAGTGAATTAAGAATGATTAAACTGCTGCAAATCAATGGGGTACCTCTGCCCCCTCTCACCAATTCTAAGCTTTGCGATACCCATGACACTCATTACATTTTGGTGATGTCTCACAAACCTTATAATAATTGACCTAGAACTACATGGTATATCAGGTAATGAGTTTCAAGTATAGCCATAATATTTGACCTTTGCCTCCAAACTAGTTTAATCTTTAATTGATTATACAAATGTGTATCAATTTACTGAAAATTTCCCCTCCCCTCTTTTTTCCGCCAACCGGAAACATAATGCCTCTGGCAAAACTTCCTGGTTGAAGTACAAATTAAATTGATTTAATCAAAATGTGGAAGGCAAAAGCACTCTTATAAATGAAAAAAAAAAGAAAATTGAAGGTAGAAACTGGTAAACAAACACGCACATGTAAGTTTCTTTAGTAACAACAAAGTACTTGGTATGGAAGCCCAAAGGACAGGAAAGAGATGGTAAAGATTATGAAATAGTTTTAAAGACACTATATAACATTGTGGAAGCCTCATTAAAAAATTGTCAAACTGTGCTATCTGACATATCTGACAGTGTTTGGATGGGCAAATAAACACCCTAGAACACAAAAGTTTACACAGTTATGCTGTCACCAGTGAAATATGTACAGACAAAGCTAGGCACATGAATTTATTATCAGCCGATAGGAAATTCTACCACACAGCACTCTATGGGGGAGAACAGGAATGGTCGCTCAATGATTTTCACTTTTTAAAGGCACTTAATGATCGTTTTGAACCACAATTTTTCAGGGGTTCGTTTTTAGACATTATTAGAGACACTGGTAGCATGAGGAATCATGAAGCTCAGATTTTTTAACTGGAAACATTGTTATACGATGCCTTTAAGATCATTGATATTTACAGTAATTTCAAAATATATACATATTACATACCAGTACATACTATCAATAGTAAACACACATTGCATACAAATGATGTATGATACACTTCTAAACAGATTTCAACAATGACAAGGAAAAAGTCTTGCAGACTTGTACAAAAGGCACTTGAAATACATAGAAACAAACATCATAATGTTAACAATGGAACAATGAATACACTTATATACTAGATATAAAGTAGTTGAACTATTTCAAAAAAATATACATATACCAGTAACTTCATCTCATATTACATTTTTTGTTTTTCCTTTTCTCATAGAACATTGATGTCACAGCTCTACAAAGCTGGCCATATGCCCACAGCACAAACAAAATTGATGAACAAAAAACACAATTTAAACAATTATGAAGCAATAGCAGTCTAAAATGGCTACTATATTAGTACAACGTGCTACTTCTACAGAGGTATATGTATGACGTAAAGAATGGGATGTGGAAAGCTTGTAACTGTCACATAACACCAAACAATTCAAAGTTGATCTGCATCATTCAGAAAAACAAAATGAGATGATTCACCCCTGTTGTTATGTGGGTTATCAACACATTCACAAATATCTTACAAAACTTCATTTTTTCCCTCATTATACAGTGGAGGAAATGGAAGATTTACATGTGTTACATGAGCCAAGTTTAATGCAGCAGTTAATTTTTGTTACTTTCTCAGCATATTATGTTTCACTGACTAATTAATTTCGGTCTGAAAACAGTTTGTTTTCAAAGCACGGGTGAACACAATCTTTTACTCACACAGGAAATGTTTTGTATTCTTTTTCACAGGATGTCAGGGGGGAAGTGCAAGGGGAAACTTGTGGTTCAACAATTCTGGAATTAACATGTTAAATATAACAGTACTGACACTAAATTTGGCTCCATTAACGAACATGTGACCGAGAATTAATGCCGCTGAATGGTAAAAAGTTTATTTCTTTTCTGTGACATTTTACAATGGTGACTACATAACACACCAAAATATTTTTTGAGTAATGTTGATGAAATAAACTAGCTGTGAATGTGGAAGGTGTTACAGATGTGAAACTGTTACTAAATAAATGCAATTGTTATGGGTTTGGGGCTAGCTAAGTAGACAATTCAAATTGCCATTTCATGCAAACTAACTCTTCTGAAGCAACACTAACTAAACAGAAGTGATCTATGAAGGGTCATGGAGGGATCATTTGGAAATGGAATCATTAATCATCACACTATTTCATGCATAATCACACAGGTATATATAGACTTTATAAATTCCTGTTCCAACATGTCTATTTCTACAAATTTGTCTATAAGGAACTTGCCTGAAATTTGATATCAGTGGCCGTTTATGACTGTGTTAGTTGTCTTCCACCAAATTGCCAGCAAAAATAGAATTAATCTATGAGTTTTACCCCTGACTTTACCTTTGAAAGTCAAAATTTGGTGTTAAGAATACAATGAACACAGGATATCTAGTACTGGTACAGAACTTGACCACAAATGTTAAGTTTGTTTGCAACTAATACCCTGTGATATCGTAACTGCACATGACAGCCAATCAGAAACCAACTAAAGAACTATGCAAGAGGTTTGTGAGTGTATAACATAAGAACCATATAAATACTTGAATTTATAAACTTGAAGGATACTAAACACTTAATTTGGTCTTACTCTTTATATCAGATATTATGAATAAAATAAACAGATAAAGATATGAAAGATACACATATTTTCCTCTTAATAGATGACCTCTTCTTAGGATTGTTATTATTATTATATTTTTCATAATTGAATTAATTAATTAATTCATTCATTCATTTATCTATATATCTACATATTTATATCTACATCTACATATTTATATGTATTTGTTTATTTGGTAATTTAATGCACATAGAAAGACACTGGTCCTCTCCGTCCTGACTTTAACACATTATATTTATAATCAACATCTGCTGCTGGCATGTTATGCACAATGTTGGTTGCACTAACATGTAGGCCTACCAGTACCTTATAATATATTTCTGCTTTCATACTCAGTTATAACAACTAGAATTCCCCAGCAACTCTGTCACATTGTTGCTACAATCACACTGATGGCACATAACAGGGGCGGCTCCACATGAGGGCAGAGGGGGGCGTCCATCCCGCTAAAATATTCAAAATTCAGAAACTCATGGGGTTTTTTAAGTGTACTGTATACGCCATATATTTTGTGTGCAAATATTTTGTGATATTTTCTCGACGTGTTTATTTTCGCACTTTCACTGTATTTGCATTCACTTTCTACAGAAATGATAAGGAAGTGACAATTTTTGTTAAGTTGTGAAATTCGTAAAAATAAAAACACCCCAAAATATTCAGTGTATACAGTAATTCATTAAATTTAAGTCTTTTGGATATTTTTGCCCCCCCCCCCCAAAAAACGATAGGGTTTTGCCCTGTCGGTGCCCCTAGCACACGATGATGAAACGACTCAATCTGGATCAATATAAGTTTATCCACAGTCCATGAGCTTATGTCTAGCACTGTCGATGACCACCCATATCTGGTTCAGAGATCCTCCCCGTACTCTCTATCTCTGAGGTCAAAGGTCATATCTCATTGACCAGCCAGTCATGATCCACGAGAGATTCAAACCAGTCGTCGCCCAGTTCTTCTGCGAGTGTCTGTAGGAATGCAAGAGAAATGCAGGCAGTACATTGTCAATATTCATCCACACTCAAGTAAGGTGAAAACTCTTAACAGAGGAGGAAAACTAGTTTCTTGGGTGAGTCAGCCAAAGCACACTAAAGTTAAAGATCCTGCAGTAAACAATATGGAATGTACACAAAATCTGTCACCAGTCCCATACTAGTACACTGCAAATAACCTGTCAGTTCCTATATAATGATACTGACTTTTGTTGATTTTAAATAGAGGCCATGTGGTTCCAAGAAGGAATAGATAAATACAGCCGCCAAACCTGTATAAAAGGGACACTGACAAGGAATTGAACAAAATGTCCTTAATAAACAGATGGCCATTATTAACAGGTATCATTTATATTTTTGTGCCAGCTCATTAATATACATTATCTTATTTACAGAGTTAATTTGGATATCATTGATAAATATCATTTCTTCACAGGTGTCTTTTGCCTGGACTTTAAACAATCTGAAGACGACCCACATGGCAGCTGTATTTAATTCAAATACAAAATTATATTCTTACATAATGATAAATACAGGAATGGTACCGATTCTACATAATAAATATCAGGTGAATAACTACAAGCAGTGTTGAGGAAAAAGGTCAAGTTCCGGTATGTTGTGGAATGTTCCTAAAAGTGACCTTTAAGGGTATACACACCCGAGATTTCAAATGGAGTGCATACACCATTAGATAAACTGGGTAAACACTGACTGTTAAAACTGACCTCATGTACACGTGGGAAAATTTTTAAAAATCTGAGATATCAACCACACTTTTTTTCTCACGGTAAACTAGTTCCAAGAAAACAGGAACAGCCTATAACAATATAGTCACTTGTATGTCTTGTGCCAATTCTTGCAGAATGAAGAAAGAATATTTATTATACAAAAATGTACTGCCAAATAGAAAATGAAAATCAAAGCGTGTTTTTCAACCAAACAGGTCTATTATCACTTCAAACTAACAGATATCAAATATGAAAATGGAAGTAACTCTTCACAATAAGTGACGCTGACCAAACAAACCCTTACAAAAATGAACCATGGTAATACCATGGTTTGACCAATATACCATGGTATTTTGGTCAATACCATGGTACTACCACGGTATTCCATGTTTAAGAATTAAGATTGTTCATTTTTATAAGGAACCAAATGATTATTGCTATCAATGAATGCCTGGTTTGTTTAAAATAAGATTACTACTTTAATTGTGCCATCAGAAAAAGTGGGTGTAAGAAAATGGCTTAAACATATCTGAAATAGTTGCAAAAACTGAGATAAAACAAACAAAATCAAATTGTTAGAGGTAAAACTACTTTCACTTGATTCTGAATAGCATTTACCAAAATAATCTATAAAGAATAGCAAATATTTCAAATTTCAAATGGCTGGACTCCTAGCCTCCCACTGCCTCTCTGTGTACCTATGACTGCGTGCAAATTTTCCCCAAACCCACATAAATCTGTAAAAAATTTCAGAATTTCCTTGCCAATTGACTAATTTGTGTCAACCACAAGTTTCAAATGAAAGCATTAATACTTTCAGGAAGACATGAATGAGTAATTTTGGATATCAAGGGCAAACATAATTTTTAAAGAAAAAAATAGATAGAATCCCTTGAAACATGAACATGACATGAGAATATGTGCATCAAAGTTGAGTGCATGATCACCCATTGATTCGTAACAGCAAACTTGCGTAGAATGTCACCAATGCAATGTAATAGATGTATACTTGTATTGTATGAAATTCATGGGTTTCTGCGTAGGAAAGCCGTGTTTTCAAACACGCTCTACTCTAACTTAACCACATTAATCCTTTGGGCTCCAACCAAAGGAACATATCACCACGTCCTCAGGAACTGATTCATTCTGCTTGCATGCCTTTGTAAACCAAAGGTAAACTACATGTATTACGAGGAACAATATTTGGACTTCAATTTTTTATTTTCCTCTAAGTCATTGTGAAATGACATGATTCAACACATTATTAAAGGTTATATACATAGTTTCTCACCTTTTATTTTAAAACAGAATAGTATACGGCAATAGTAATGATTTCATCATCAATAAATGATAATACATATTAGTTTATCCATGCAAATGGGAAGGAATGGTTATTGAATAAATACCAAAATCTGGGTCTATATACTAATCATATGTAAGTCTCAGTAATCACACAAGATATAATTGCTTTTAAATAAATATAGTAGCACATCTATTGTTTACCTTAATTGAAAGCCATATCACATATTAAAGTTTATAGCTTTGTTATTGCCGAGGAATTCCAAGAAACTCTAGAAAATCCCAAGAAATAGTTGGTACTTACTACTTTTCATGCAAATAATATCATGAGAGCAGAATAAGAGGTGCTCTTTCCCTAACCCCAACTCTTTGCCTTCTAAGATTATATCACTTGAGCAACTGTTTTCAGAGCAATTTTGGGGCCATCTAATCAAGATTTAAATAAATAACAAAATGGGGGAGGGTCGAATTTAACGTATCTACAATCCCCAAAGGATTAAAAAAATCAAATGATCCAAATGATACAACCTGGATATATCTTTTAAATCCCATCTCTTTGACTATGCACCACAAAATGTGTCACAACTCCACAGCTCTAGAGGTATGTGATATGCTATCCAATGTCGTATGTACACTCATTCTTATTCTACATTGACAGGCGGTTGTCATCCAACAACGTGCCGTAATCACTGAAGAACTTGATAAAGCCTGCACAAGGGAAATGACATCATTGTTTTCGCATGGAATGCCAAACAGCAGGGGCACACTGGCTAGCGAATCATACTAATGTGTATGTGTATACTTGTATTGACTACAAAAATGGTCGCTGCTTTGGCATGTGGTTACAGTGGTTTGCCACATACTACAGTTACAGAACTATTCTGAGTACATGATGATTCGCTGAGGAAAAACAAGTACATAGTGTGAAGGAGATTTTGTCCTAAAGTTCTCAGTATAGGCGCCTTTCTTGGCGGGCAGGTTTTACCCGCCCCCCCAAAAAAAAAAGAGAACTGCTCCCTCTCCCCTTCCTATTAAACTTTTTCATTCTGGTGGAATAAAATGATGGTGTTTCACTAGCTGGACAGTTCTCGGTATTTGCAATTGCGGTGTGCCACTATTAATTTCCCCGGTCCTAGCATAGACAGGCCCAAAGTCTGTAATGCCTCACGGGATAATAAATATCATGAAACCCAGATAACTGCATGTACATCTAAATCGTTAACAATTAGAGTTCAGGATTGTTTTTGCTTGCATATTTAGACTGTTTTTGTTGAATTCTTCCTCTGCTTTTGCCATGATTTTCATTTGTGAATCACCAAAATGCAAAGTTCAAAAATTGAAGAAATTCCCATGGATGAAAGACTTAGGTAAGTGAAATGGCCACGTAACAATGCTGCAGCAGAACTGACTGGGTAGACCCCGAAGTTGGAATTTCCCCTGTCCGCTGGACCTAAAACATGGTGTACCATATTGTGAATACTGTGAATTCTTCACAAGGATTCTTGTAAAACAAGGTACATGTGCATTATTTCTATTTGTAAAGGTGATAAAATGGCCAACTAAGAAACAAAAAGCAACTGATTAATTACAGTATAAACATATTTGTGTTTGTACTCATTCAAACAACTTTTATTGCGGTATGTAAGAAAAAAGAAGTGTTTTCCCCAAAGAGCATATGCTTGTTACATCTCCCACAGGACTAAAATATATCCACATTATTTTAAAATTTGAACATCTCCAAATTTGTTCTTTGTTTACCGGTATTCTTACTTCAAAACAATGAACGTGAAGAATAACTCTAAATTTCAAGTCACAATCTGATCTATTGTAATCTTTCAGTGATTTATTTTGTCAGCATGCAGATGAAGAACACAACTACCTACTTCTTGTACTTCCTGGATATCTGATCTCTCTTCCACGGTCTCCTTGCCAGTAGATGATGGTACTGGTTCAGTCATCATTGGTATACATGGGTGACTCTGGTCAGAGGCAGCACCAGGAGATGAACACACAGCCGCCTTCCCATCATCCGAGTGGATGGGTCTCATCTCACCTAACAAATCAAAGTCGCTTTGGACCTCTCCACTTTCCTGAAAACATGTAAAGGAAGATATTACGTAAATAGATAAAAGTCTTCCTTATAAAAATAAGTTTGTATTTATATATTTCTTTGCTCATTTATCTATTTCTTCGTATATTTATTCAATTATTCATTTATTTATATATATATTCAATTATTTACTTATTTATTTATATATCTAAAGGTCTATTCACTTATCTATTTATATACAGTACTTTACTTTTTTAATTCCATACAATTTACATTATTTCTTTATATACTAATTCATTCATTCATTCAATCATTTATTCATTCATTTATACATTCAAACATTCATTCATTTGTTTATTCTTTTATTAAACAGTGGCCTCAAACAGCAGTCAAGCATTACATTTCCTGGGGCCCCTGTGTGACGTACATTTAAAGCACTCAATAACAACACATAAATATAGACCAAACATTAATTATGAAGCATATACATATTACATATGTACACAACAGAAAACTTTGCAATACAATGAGACCATACACAAAGCAGGAGGACAACTATAACATAGTTAGCACATTATAGTTAAAGATGCTATATAACACTGTGGAAGACCTGTTTAAAAAATTGTCAAACTTTGCTATTCGACATATCTGACAGTGTTTGAATGGACAAATAAACACCCCAGAACACAAAAATTCAGACACTTATGCTGTCACTAGTAAGATATGTGGAGATACAAATTGGCACATTAATTATTCTCACCCGATAGGAAATTCTGCAACACAATAGTCTATGGGGGAAAACAAATGGTCTCTCAATGATTTTCACTTCTTCAAAGCACTTAATGATAGTTTTAAACTGCACTTTTTTCAGGGCTTCATTTTAAGACCATATCAGAGACACGTGTATGATGGGGAATCATCTAGCTCAGATTTTTTAAACTGGAAACATTGTTATACAATGCCTTTGAAGTAGGGGATGAAATTCATCACGACTAAAAAGGACAGATAGAGTGAGCAAATAATACATCAGCTATACTCCTATACTCCTATTTTTCAGTGATGTGAAGCATATGACAGGGTTCAACATTTAGTTTAGAAAGCCCCACAAGAAAAAAAAATCTTAAGAAAAATATGCTTACTTATTTTCTTACTATTTTGTTGTAATCATTCAGTCAAAAATTCAGCCAATCAAAACACAAGGAAATGTATTTTTTGATAAATTACTTAACTCATGAATTTATGACACATTAATGCAGGAGAGGATGCATAACACAATAACCAAGATCACTACTTACTTCATAATGATGTTTCAATTATGATAACATGAAAGTTATTTAAGCATGTATCCTACACTCGAGTTTGGTGTTTGACAAAGGCATGTAATTTACTTCAAGAACGAGCTCAGAGTAAAACTGCAATAAAAATGAGGTAAGTAATTTTCATTCTGTGCTTTTATCATAATCCACAGCATGACTTTGTTTTTTTAATAACTTTTTGAAGTCCTTGCTATTAGGTTGATTTCAAATATGTTGTATGAAGACTAGTTTGTTTGGACCAAGCTGGTGTCATTGATATTGTGGTGTTTCACTTATTTTCGTGCCTGCAACTGATTCTGATTTCATAAACAACTAAATCACAAAAGTGCACAAAGACAAATAACACAACAGACATCCAAGGATGTTATTTTCATTTAGAAGCCTGTAGTGTGCTGTCTGTCTTATATTATGTTTGAGCCACCAAATGTATATGGCTTCTTTTTGGTGTAATACATCCGTTAATTAAATTGAACAATCTGTATAAATCTGATTTGTGTGCGAAGTTGGTAATTAATGCAATCAGATGGTGATGGCAATCATAAAATTAATTGGCTGGGCAGAAAGACTGAAGTAATTTTTGAACATTTATAATCAACAGATTAATTTACAAAGTACACATCCAACGAGAAAATTGTATTCATACCACATAAATCTGGTCAATAGGTAACTTTTTTGAAAAGAGAATTTACCAATATTTACAAAGTTTTGAAAATATATTTCTTCTCTTTTATCATTGCCATCACATGACTTATATTACATCTACTGACAAAAAACTTAATTGAATGAGATAATAATATAGCTCTCTAAGGATATAAACATTTTAGATCGGTAAACAACTAATCCTCCATCGCATCAATGTTGTACAAAATGTGCTTGCTTGCTTGGAAACAGAAAATCAACACATCCCCCCTTCCAATGAAAATAAGCTAATTAACCGGCCCTGTATAATTTGTTATGCGAGGAAATCATTCATAAAGGACTGACTGTTATGACGGAGGAGTAGCTTCCAGTGGGTCGGCGTCCAGAGAAAACAAGATAATGCTGGACACATTAGCACCAAATGACGTCTTCCTGCTGCCATGCAAAACTCATTACTCAACTTTTTTTTTCCTTCTCGTGCTGCTAACACAAAAGTTCTATTCACACTGTATCTTATTGCCAACGATAACTTAGCATCAATTTGAATGTTGCTTCAAGTCCAAGTATAGTTTTGGTAAATGGTAAAAAATGAATTTATTTACTATTATATTTTTTTAGATAGACCTATAAGATCTATCAATGCCCTGAAAATTGCTTGATCTGAAACTCATCCCATTCTTGAGAAACTACTAAAAATGTAAAATGTCGGAGGGGGGGGACTCCCATCATTTCACATAGGTAATGTAAATACCACTACATGCTCTCCAATAATTCAAACATCACAATTTATCACCATAAAATTTTTAGTTTGATGTTGTTTTCTGATGTATGGGGTGACAACAGAATACTTTGTGAAAGACTGACGAAAAAGTTGTGTGATCGACCAAAACTATACTTGGGCTTTAACTACAAGTATGTTTTTACACATAGTTTATAATCACTGATAAGTGTTAGAGTTTATAACAATGAGCACTACTCAATGATAAAATTCAGAAGTGTAATGCAGTACGCATCAAGCTTAACTACAAGCTTGTTGATAACTTTGTTCACACTGCCACTAACTTTGATGGTCAATGGGAGTAATCCTTTATCATTGAGCTATCCAAGACTTAACCACAAGAAGTGTTAACATGAAGTTAAAGGCATGGTATAACAATGTTTCCAGTTTAAAAAATCTGAGCTACATGATTCCTCATGCTACCAGTGTCTCTGATACAGTCTAAAAATGAAGCCCTGAAAAAATTGCAGTTTAAAACGATCAGTAAGTGCTTTAAAAAAGTGAAAATCATTGAGAGGCCATTCCAGCTTTCCCCCATAGACTGCTGTGTTGCAGAATTTCCTATCGGCCGATAGGAAATTAATAGGCCAATTTGTATCTGCAAATATTGTACTAGTGACAGCATAACTGTCCAATTTTTTGTGTTCTAGGGTGTTTATTTGTCCATTCAA
>JZLH01S0011393.1:25788-33288 GCA_001188425.1 Eucidaris tribuloides
GAGATGATAATTTCGAACAAAAAGGGTTATTTAAACCTTTGCACGCGAAATGTGCAATTTTGGCACATTCCAATCAAACTAATTCAAGCAAATCGAATAGTTTTCATCCGTATATTGTACTAGAAAAGCTACCAATGGCCATGTGTTTAAAAGCATTATCTATATGATTACCAGACCAATGGTGGCGAATAAGAAAGGAAGATTAAAATATACACAAAATACACTCGTCATTATTACCCCTCATGAATTATTTCAGGCACGGCAAAGAGTATAAAAATTGTTTAACAAACAACTAAATTGGCTTGATCACATTTGTTTAAAGACACATGGGATAAATCAATATCATTTGTTTCTTTAATAATTACCTCGCAAAGTCAATCCGTCACCGGAGGATAAAAGTTTGGGACGATATAAAACATTGTTCTCACCACTAGAAGTGCTAGGGACAAAGGCCAAAGCTGTGGCGCGCGCCGCGTGTGTGTGTGGGGGGGGGGTGGGGAGAGGGGCTTGACTCTATAGGTTCCTTCCGGACAGGAGCGGAGATTTCATGTGACGAGTGGGGGGGGGGGGGAAACACAGAATAAATAAATAAAATACAGTTTCGCGGTGTGCAAAATACCTCGAGGAACAATTTTTTCCTCAAAAAAGTGGAAAAAGTGGGACCTTGCAATCCCGCTCCCCACATTAATAAAGTTAAATTATTATTGCAATCATATTTTTCTTATTGAATAGGTTTCCAGATAACAAGGCCATAAAATTCGGGAACAAAAATGTAAAAAAAAAATATTAAGTTTGAAAAAAATTCGAGGTGGGACATCCCCCCCCATCAAAAAAAAAATCAGAGGGGACATTCCCCTCCTACCGCCCCCCACCCCGGGATCGACGCTCGTGTTCCAGGACGACCGCTCTAGTTCCATAAAAATAAAATCGAACGTCTAATAGCATACGAGTGTGATGGGGCAAGAATGCCCTTACATGAGCCCAACAGTGAAACCGGGTAAAAACGATATAGTTCATCGTTTCTTTGATATTTTCACGACACACAAAAAATTGTCGAAAATGGGCTTGCTTTGTCTATTGAAAACATGAAGTACTCACACACACATACACCCCAACTTTCACAGCCAGAACAATGATCCAATATTCTTTTCGACTATGAGTACTGATATTGAGACATGTACTAGTTCTTCATTGAAGTACATACAATCCAACTTTCACCAGCAGAACAATGAACCAATATCACCGTTTTTCGTACTGTTTTTTTTTATATTTTGAAGTATCATATTTGTCAATTTAGTTAAGTCCGCTTATTGATCATCAGCACGCTGCAGAGATGTTGTTCTTGCTGGAAGTCTATTTTCATCAGATCTATTTCGGGGCAAAGTGCAGATAAATTGCCAGCAACACACACATATTCATATATCTAATATCGTAATATAGGCCTCCGATGCCGTCTGTTGATCAACGAGAAAATTACATTGCATTTGCCTCGGGTGAAGAGTGCACGTAAAGTCATAAACATTTGACGAACTACCATAATGTTGGGTACTGCCTTACAAAATGGGTGATTGAAAATGGACTTCTTTTATCATGGCCACTGGGAAAGCATTACTTCCATATATTTCTCGCAATAATACATCTGATGTAGACCGACGTTATAAATTCATGAGTGTGGTTTCAATTGTACATTATCATTACATTCGAAATATTGAGAGATAGAATGAATATGGAAAACCAACAAATACCACAAGGTTCATAGAAGCACTTTAAATAATCTTGTTTTTGTTTGCTTGATCATTTTTTTTTACCGGCCACATCGATTATTTTCTTGCCCCGTGTCAATCTGTAACTAATTTCAAACAGATATATTGTTTAACGTCCATAATACTTAAAAATCACCGACTGATTACCTTTCTTGAAATTATTTGCGATCATCTATGTCTTTACAAGTTCAATTTCTATCATTAAAGACACATTGGCATCATTTTTTTTTACCGGCCACATCGATTATTTTCTGCCCCGTGTCAATCTGTAACTAATTTCAAACAGATATATTGTTTAACGTGCATATACTTAAAAAATCACCGACTGATTACCTTTCCTGAAATTATTTGCGATCATCTATGTTCTTTACAAGTTCGATTTCTATCATTAAAGACACAAGTTAACAGTGACCATTAGAGCTACATGTACATAATTCTCCTTGCTCTAAGTTTCTTTGATAGGGTCTAAAAATGAATCCATGAAAACAAATTGTATTTTAAAATGATTATTTAGTACTTTGAAAAGGTGAAAATCTGAGTACAGGTTAACCGGATTCACCTTTCACATAGACGGCTGTGTGTAGATCTATGCTACTTCATAGTCCAATTCAATGGTGATGTTTATTCATGCCTATCTTGTCAGTGGCAGGATAGCTTTACAAACTGTTGTATTCTATGATGTTCATTTGCTCATTTAATTAGAAAGTTTAACAGGTTTTTTTTATAATTTGTATCTACGCAGTGGTTACTTGTGTCCTTAATGTCCTCGCCATCAACAGCAAGATAAATGTAAGTTAAAAAATAAATGATTACACGTGCAGGGAATAAATAAAAGAACTTATGATACAACAATTTACAAAATAGGTTCAACTTTGCACTTTTTGCAATGTCACACTGGGTGTACCTTTACGGGTGCAACTTTAAACCTTTAAAGGTCTGAAAGGTGCAAAGTTGAACTCGTAAATGAGTATTGAGCACCCAGTGAGACATTAATCTGCACCTTTGAAGGTGCAAAGTTTAACCTATTTTTTGTGTGCCTGAGTAGATTAACATATCAATGTACTTACAGATGTTTCGATAAATTGTTTGATTTACAGATCAAAGAGTTAGTCGAAGAAATAATAAACATTAAGAAAAACATGGCAACTAATAAGTAGTTAGTAGAAAAATATTGTTTTAAAATAAGTAGAAAAACCAACAACAACAGATACAAATATTGAAACATTTACTAAGGGTAATCTAATGAATCAATTTCCGAAAAATAAGTTATTGTGGTATAATTTCGAGAATCGTCATAAATCCTCATTAACTGGACGGGTGTTTTGCTAAATTCGCTCTTTCGTTACGTCCACAAGTTATCCCTTTTAATTACTTTGCCACCAATCATATGATTTACCATTATATCGGTTGCCAAAAAGAAGGGCATTAACTCAAAATCCGTGAACAGGAAAACATTGCGCAACCTTTTTAGAATCAGCGCCCTTTTCGTTCTCAAGGGTTTAGAGGTAGTGTTTACTACATTCACATCTAACGCAGATCATGGACCTACTACATGCGCAGATGTACAGGTTCAACACAACGAACTTGACAGAAACCGTCGACACGCGGAAATGTAATAGATCTCGTCAGCTTCGTCCAAATTATCAATGACTACATGTATACACCTCCATCAAACCCTAGTTGATGGCCTTCGGCAGGTGGGTAATTAAGCCTCGGTAGAACAAACTAACATTGTCAGAACCACCACCCCAAATTACAATAACACACATGTCAACGTTGACTCGGAGAGACAAGGGTGTGACGTCTGCTCCCATCTTGAGAGGTAATTAAATGAAGAACGGGTTCGTTGACCTAATTTGCATGAACTCGAGTGTATAAGGGCCACCGCACACTACACAATCGGTCCACGATGCGATTTCGGAAGAAAATGGAATAGCTTTTGATATAAGCATTTGCTCCACCTTCTCCTATAGAAACTTATTACAAGAAAAGATGTAGTGGAAAAGGACATGATAAAACAAAACTGATTGAGAGAATACACCTATGTACCTATATACCTATTCATCAAAATCCCAAACCATTTCAGTCCTTCGAATCTCGAAAGTCTTGGCTACGAAGATGAACGTTTAATCTCTGAGAATGAACCTCAACCCCCTCCCCCACCCCCCAACCCCAAGAAAAGACAACCTATTTGAAATACAATCTAGAGTGACATTATTTGGCGATTTTTAATTTTATACATTTCAGTTTCGTTTTAGACGACAGGCTCTGTCGTGACGGAGTCATCTCACATGCATGTAAATTAATTTTCAATATTTCAACTTTTATGGTACTCAAATTCAAACTTTAACGTCTCCTTTGTAGGTTTGAGATTCATATAATATAGATTGTATAAATATACGATAGGTACTTTTTCAAAAAGGTCTACAATAACAGTTTAGTATATTTCCCCAAAAAATGTTGTTCTGGATTTTTTTTCTAGATTAAGACTTTTATTGTTTACGTGGTATCGAAAAGTAAATTCAAAGTTTTATAATTAAATGGAAATAGATGATGAATAAATAGCAAATAAACAAACAAGCAAATAAAAATAAACAATGAATGAATAAATGGAATAAGCTTATGTACATGAATATGTGAGAAAAAACATTGTGAAAAAATATAAAACAAAATAAATTAAAAAGAAATTAGAAAGAGAGGGAAAAAAAGTGAGAGAAAGAAGGAAAGAATTTTATGAATTAATGTATTTAAAAACAAGAAATGAACGACCAAATAAAATATTAGACTTTATTTTTCAGAATTTCGTGACTATCTGCTAATCCCTGTTACAACGTTTTTGTGTACAATTATTACCTGAATCGGTCAGAGAAGCGGCGTGGTAAGTACTGCGAAATCTTCATTAGCTCAACATCCTTATTACCCGGGCAATTCTTGTTATTGGATTACGAGGTATAATCTCCTCTCAACTTCCTCTATCTCATAAAACTTGAGTTCACCACACGTTTGACCACTATAGTTCGCCGTATGCCCATGTAAAGGCCGTTAACTCTATGTCGTGTGCCTGTGCAACCATCATTTTATGTATTCATTATGTTTTGTATTAGCGGCCTTTGCAGAGGCACACAACATGCAGTTAACGGCCTTTGCGCAATCCCCTTACGTAATTTTCTGCCGCCTTAAAATCTTACATTGGACTCTTAAGCTTGCATTAAGTTTCAGAGTTTAGTGATGGCGTATGTATTCGCTATAAATAGCTGTCAATGTCAGTATCAGCTTATCTTGCTTAGCTTGTAATCTGTTATAATGTCATTTATTTTGTAACTAATTTGAAGTGGAAGAAATGTATTATGAATGAATCAGTGAGGCTTAAAGTCTATCTACGGCCACGGAGCTTCCATTTGAAGGGGAAAACGTCATAAACAGCCTGTCACTATTTGTCCATTGCGATTCAAATTGATTTTTTTTATTTTAGTTGTGCGATCAAATTCAGCAACGGCAAAGGGAAAAACCTTGAATCGTACGCGGTCCTATTGATTGCACTAAACCTATGTCACAAGCAAAGCCAATAATTATTAAGAGTTTGAGCTTTGGTAGATTTTCGGCTAAATTAGTTCCATTACTACTGACAAACGTAGTATAGTTCATAGTCGACATAGAGGGGGTAAACTATTTCGTAATGGCTTTATGAGTATCCAGTCCCTCATAGAACATTTCATGTGCATGTTCTTCCCAATTTCACGTAAAAGCTAGCATAAGGAAAATATGGCATTTTTTTATCAACATTGTATAATTCACTCTGACTGTACATTGAAAAAAAAATGCTATTAATGGATATTTGATATAATGTCCATTGTTTATTTACATGTATATGTAAATTCTTCAACAATTTGAATGACGTTAGCACTTTAACCGTAATGTAATTATCAATAAATGGAAGATTTGCAGAGAGACTACAACTATTACGGCTACAACAACAGTTACTACTACTCCTCCTTCAACAACAATAACAAAAACTACTTCCACTACTACTTCCATTCATTTTGAGAGCAGTTTTACAGGTGTTTAAGGAAGATTGTTCCTTAATTGTGACTGGTTGTGGATTTCAGCGTGTAAAAGCGGATGCATTGAATCATGGGTGTGTGTTGACCGACTGGACTGAAAAAAGATCTGGCGAAGATGAATGAGGTATTCAAGCCAGAGTGTGTCGTTGAATATCAAACCTCGATTAAATATGATGGAGAAAGATTGTTATGTACTTTTAAACGTATAAAATGTACTTAGAGTATGACAAGGTTTTCAACAGATAAACAGTGAAATCAAAGCAGAATTGGTGAAATGCAATCTATGGAACGGACACCTGCGATGAACCATGCCAACCTTGCTGCTGTGTGCTAGATAGTTGAATATGGTTTAATTCATTTGGCTAGTTCATACAAAATGTGACCTGTCACCACGATACCCTCATAAAGTTGCACATCTTATGAATCATAAACATAGAAAGAAACTACTTTGGGTGAAAAACACAAATATTCACACTTTCGCAACTTGTGAAGATCATACACCTTTTGATTTTTAAGGATACTCTGCTTTCATATTTTATATCGTAATTATGATGTCAAGCACTTTCCTTACTCTTGAGTTGTGCGACTTTATCAGAGTATCGCCGTGACGGGCCACAAATGATGAAGCAGTTGCCTATATATACGAGACAAAAACAATAAGTGAGCAAAGATTTCAGTAGACATTTTTTCAAAGATATTCCTATGCCTGCCATCTATACCTGCTAATTTGTTAAAGGTGGTCATTTACGAACGTAAAATGCAAAATACATATTCGTACCTAACGCAAATCTATATAGAGAGTGATTTTTTGACCGGATCTTCAAAGTGTTATTATGCTTTCATACTGAAATTCTTGTCAATTTGACTAGAATCATTTTAATTTAGACAAGAATCTTGTTGAGGATTAGTTTATGGATCAGAAAATGAATAGAAGATCTTGCAGGAAAAAAGACTGTTGAGGAATGGGAGTTTGTCACACTTAAACAGGACATATTCGGGTACACTAAATTCGTTATCTTTTCCACACTACATGTATGTCATTTTGTCCGTAAACATTCTTTCAATAGTATTTGTACATGAAAGATAATCATCGAAACTAGCTTAGAGATGGGGTTTATTTCTCCGATTTGTAAATAGGTAAAACTGTCGAACTCATCGTAAGCATCATCTTCACTTCGCCTATTTGATGGTATTGAAATCTTACGATGAATTTCCGAAATCAAACGCAATTTCCGATAGTCTGTCTTTAACTCAAAACTACATTACAAAAAGGGGCTTTTAAAAGTGATCCCAGTAAAATTGCATTAATACGTAAGTTGCCTATATACATGTAGTAATTTACTTTGTTAGATCGATAACTTTTTTTTCTTGACAACTTTGAACCGTGTTTATGATTTATCTAATCACCGTTGTAATATAAACAGATCGCTGTCAATCAAGAAAAAATAAAACAATATGATGAAATGAAAAAACTATCGTGTCACTAATTAGTGCGACAACAGCTCTTATAAAATGAGGCAGATGTACACTGTTAAAACCCATCAAATTATTCACAGCAAGACATGTGTTTATTGGAACGCAGGTATCAAATTTAATCATACCTTTGTGCCAATCATTTCTTAAAAATGCATTTGAGCAATCCCGTGGGACATCGGCCTATTATCAATATTTAAAGT